>CAEFZY010066151.1:0-28665 GCA_903066815.1 Brachyrhaphis roseni
GTTAGCCGTTTAGCATTAAGCTATTAAGCTCGGTTAATTAGATGCAGCTGCTATTTGTGTTACTATTTCCAATTGTAATGCCTTATTTCTCTCGTATGTTTTATCGTGTGGCTATGGAGTTGTCAGAATAGCTGGTTTGTAATCTATTAATAAAGTTTGACTGACCTATCTGACTGTTTTGTTGACATTCCCTTTTGCTCAGCTCCTTCTAATGGATGCATATCGTAACCCCAGCCTCTACTGTAGCTTCTATTCTATGCACCTTATAATGCGGTGCGCCTTTTATATGAAAAGTTTTAGAATGCGGTGCGCCTTATATTGCAAAAATACGGTAAAGAAAAATATGGAGTGCATTCAGTTCTTCAGCCTTGGATTTAGGAGGGGTAGTTTTGGTTGTAGCTATAAAGCAAATGATTATTTCTTTACTATCCTGAAGGGTGCATTTTCCCAACTTGTTTTTATGTATTATAAAGACCTAGAAAAGACTTTTCACTGCGTCCTTACAGACGAATGAGCATAAAATACAGCAAATCTAACAATAAAATTGCCATTTTTTTCTTTTCAGGTTCATAAATAAGGCATTAACCATGTGTCATATATAAAAATTTTCCTGTTTAAAGTGTTCAAAATTAATAAAAGCTTTGAAGAAGGGTTATGTAACATTGAACAGTTCTCTCCCAATGCAAAACCTGTCCACTTTGTCACTCATCTGTTCCAGACATCATCTTGTTGCCTTAGAAGCCAGAAAATACATTTGGTCATTGAAGCATTATAACTAATCGATTAGCATAATGTCACTGTGGATTTAGGGATTTACATTTTTACACCTTGAGGATTTAAATAATTTGTAACTGCTGCAAACAAAGTGACAACACAGTGTGCTATGAAAAGCAGAACCGAGCTTTGAAGTGAGGCAGCTCTTTGTAAAACAAAGCTGTAATTCACAAGTGGAGGTCCTAAGGGTGTAATAGAAACTCCCTGTGTCCCTTACTTTAAAGACAAGCAAGTGTTGATAAAAGCTGTTTCTTTGTTCACATATCTGAGATTTATCTTACTGTGGTTTGAAGATATACAATTTGTACAAGAGTTCCTGACGGGAAGAATACCAATAAACAAAGGAAGGCACAAAGAAAGACAGAAGGAATTGTAATAGAATTTGTGTCACTAATATTCTCGTGGGATGAGACATTGCGTTTAATTAGTTTCTATGTTGCCCTATATCACATGAGCAGTGAAGTAATGAGCTTAATGCACCATTGTATATACAAGTAGTGCACACAATATACAATGTCCTTCTGGAGTTTTAATAAAAAAAAACAGGTAACGATTTGAATGGAAAACAGATAAAAGGGGGGTGTGCCTGTTTATGAGTGAGCTGTTGCTGAAAGAACGTGCAAAATGGATGTATGGAAGAGACAGAGAGGGAGATGACTTGCATTGTGCTGTATTTTGTTGGGGGGGGCGGTGTGATTGAAGTTGGAAACCCAAGATAGCAACTGGGAATCAGCTCACTCAGAGCTTCAAATGACTTTGAGAAAACCAATCAAACCAGCATTCACTCTCTCTTCTTCTTGTTCCAACTCTCTTTCTTTTCTCAGGTTTTTCACACATGTGCTCAGACACTATACAGAACATCTCTAGCGTGGTACCATTTTTGCACACTGTTATTAACTACAACAACACATGCTTTGTCCACACACACATTTATGAATTTATCTAGGGTTCAGGGTGAAAATGACCTTTTTCAAAGTCAATTCAATGAATAAATCCCTCGATCAGCAAATGCCTTCTATTACAATCCATCCGGTGGAAAGTTCCACCTCAGGTTTTATATATATATATATATATATACTGTATGTGTGTGTGTTTTTCTATACAAACAGCACAATGTCTCATAGTAACATATACTTGGCATATTAAACTCACCAAATATGAAAACATAGTGACTTCCGACACCTATGGCATTTTCCTTGACAGATAAAAGCAATTGTAAAGGACAGAGCTTTACAGAGAGGACAAGACATTTGTTCCAACCAATATAGACACAATGGTCTCATTCATCATTTCAATGTGCTGTAAGAAAATGGCTCCTCAGTGACAGTGTGCCATTAAAGCAGCTATGTGAAGCATGTTATCAGTGCCGAAACATCCATGTGTTTGTGATACTCTCAACACATTAGATATTTCTCTCTTTGCTTCTGATGCTGATGAATGCATAATTTTTCAACCAAACTCAGTTAATATGAGTAAAAAAGTCTTAGAGGCATGGGTTTCCCTTTCAGAAACATTTGCCGTCTGTGTTTTTAAATAGATCTGTTTTGCTTTTAAAGCACACACACACAGCAGTTCTGCTTGCTACTCAGGTCACACATTACTTCTGAATACTATCCACAAATGTAGCCATTTTAGAAAGTATACAAGTGAGTTTGTTGGAATTTAGATTTTTGCTTCAATAAGGTAGTTAAAAAATAAATAGCTGAAATTTGCCAACAAATATCAGGAATGGTTCAAGATGAAGCTTAAAAAAAAGTAACACCAAAATAATTAGCAAACTGAAACCCCTGATCAGGAAGACGTTTTAAAGACTTAAATGATTAACATCAAAGATGACACGCCAAGACGTCGGTATCACCAACTCAAGCAGTCTATCTAACAGAGTGGCCATTAGTTCCTTGAGGAAGCAAGATCTTCTGTCTGCTCAAAGAGAAAGCTCATCTGTAATTTGATTGAGATGCGTTTGCCTTTTTTTTTTTTTTTTGCAATTACAGCATTCTGTTATCTGTTTAAAGATAGCCCAAGAAAGAGACACAAGTGTCCTGAGCTAATTAAAGTATATGATGAGGGGAAAGAAAAGGTAAAAAAAAAAAAAAGAAAGCTGGTATCCACTCAGGACAGGCTTTAGCCTTAAATTTGGAACATTTCAGACCTCTAATGTGTTTTCATTATGATTTTTCATGATGCTTACAGTAAAAGAAAACTCCCCAGATTATTTTCCCTGTCTCATTTTCCCCTTTGTGGATTCTCCCCTCTGTTCCTGTAAAGCTGTTCGACCTTTAAGTGCAAGCTAATCTCAGTTCGTCTGTCAGGCTGCTGGGTCTTAATCCACTGACTCTCTTTATTCATTCTTCACTTTCTTTATTCAACCCTCTAATCTTTATCCAACGAATGTTACACACCATGTCTGCTTCCCCATTCTCTTTCTCCCTTGTCTCCGTGGAGATTAGGACACATAGCTATGCCAACGTTTATCTCGATTTCATTCTTTTCATTCTTTTTTCTGAATTAACTTTATTTTCTGCTGGAATCTTTTTATATTTACTTGCCAAACAATGACGATCACAGTGTCTCAAAAATATGATATTATGATGGAGGAGTTTAAGAAAATAAAAAAGGGGGGAAAAAGTCTGGTCACGCAGACACAAAACAAGACAGAATGACGAGTTTGTGTAGGTAACATTATATTTTTGTCACTAACAGCCTCACCTGCTGGGTGACTATATAGGTACCACAAGTCAGAAATAAACATAAATTGTGTTTTTAAATGATGGCAACAACATTCAGTCTGGCTTCCTGAACAACACACTGCAACAGGCTGGATTATCACACACTGGCACAGTGACTACAAGGTCAGGAAGACTGTTGGATTACTGGGTCTGCTGCACTGTGGAACAAATAGCTGTTCTATGCCTTTGTGTGTTGTATATTTTTCCTATCCCAATGTGTCGGTGAGTTGGGAGATCAGGTGCGTGAGCAATCTTGTGTGAGTGTTGGATTGTGAAACAGCTGTCTGGGAGAATGACTCTGACGAAGACGGATGAGATTGCTGCACAAGGCACCGTCCAGCAGTCAAGGTATGCTCCGCCTTTGAACAAGAAAATAGCAAACACACACCGTTATACAGTGCTGTAAAAATTTAATTGCCTGCTTAGATCTTCAATATTTTTTTTTTTGTCACACTAAAATATTTCATGTCATCAAGGTAATCTGAGTACAAAAAGTGACTTTTAAATTACGGTTTCATTTATTATAGGGAATAAGGCCAAATTTTTCTTCAGGATTATATGAGAGAGAGAGAGAACAGAACTCATGGTTCTGTCTAATATTGGGAAGTCATTTTGGTCCTAAAGTAACATGTAGCATCAAACTATGACACTGCCACTGTACCGTTTAACTGTTGTTTTAATGTTTTTTTCTCAAATGCTTCATTAGTTCTACGCCATATGTATTCATCTTCCAAACTCTCTGCATTCATCTTGTCAGTTCAAATAATATTTCATCCAAACAATCCTTTAGTTGCAAAGTTGGACCACTCTTTCTTATTGTTTAACACATATGGAGCCTACAGTATTTTTTATTTACTTCCTATGTGAAAACTTGATATACTCTTGAAATCCTTTAGCTCTTTTCATGCTGTATGAAATGTTTCATTTACCAGATAGATTGATTCTAGAGGCCTGACAGTGTTAAGTACAGGCCTATGTTTTTTTTCACTATTTCATTTATACTCATTTACCTTTTATCTGATATTCAAATGTATTTAATAATCAAAAATTTGTAGGTGTCATAAAAGAGAAACACAGAAATGCTTTGTAAGATGGCAAATATTTTTTCACCTCACTATACAATCACTTTGTTTATTTTGGCTTCCCTTGTTGTGCACATTCTATAAATGCTTTTTGTCTCAGAAGGTAGCTCCAGAGCGCCGCTTTGCTGCTGTTTTGCTTAAGTGGTAACTAGAAAGAATGACTGCTCTGAGATTAGCGAAATCTGAAAATCCTAATGCCATGGTTGTCTGTGCCAGCTGACACAAGACCAGACTCACGTTGACATAAACCCCGTTGTGTGTACACAAACATGCTCACACATACACTGAGCCAGCTTTGTGTGCTGTATTCTTGACAGATAACATATTTATTGGATTTCTTTTCTTTGTCAGCATGGTGTCACCCAGCAGTCATCCCTCAGACTGCCGCTTACAAACATGCACACATGGACACAACTTAGGCAGATTCCAATGACGTACAAGCTAGTGTCACAAAAGTCCTTTTTTGTATAGCATTTATTTTGAAGGATGCAGTTTTTGAGAGTGAAAGAATGAGGGCTTGTGGGCGTTCCATAAGTGTCTTCACCGTTTCAGCTTAAGGGTTTTTTTCCCTTCTTTTTGGAAAGGAAGTTGAAATCTTGGCAGACAGGTAGACAGATAAAAGGAGTCAGAAACCAAGACAGAGAGAGCAGAAGTGAAAATAAGGCCATGGCTACTCACAAACAGTCTTCTTCAGCAGTCAAACGCAGGCAGGAAAACGTCACTTGTCGGCACCAGTCACATAGTCACAGAGGGATGGACAGTCACCTTGTACAGAGCATGTCCCTGTATAGAGAAAAAGCAAGGACAGAGAGGCACCTCAAGGTTGGGGGGAGGTGGGGAAACAAGAGGGGTAAGAGTAAAAACACAGGGAGTGATTTTAAAAATGTCAAAAATAAACTCTCATACATGAAAGCTGTTGGACTGTGCTTTGAAGAACCCAGATAAAGAACAGACAGGGCTCCTGAAAGTATGGATCTTTCCTCCTGTTGTACCTTGCAGTACTTCTTATATGTTTACACACTGTTTTTTAACAAAAATGTACTGTGCCAGCCAGTTATTTAGCATTAGAAATTATGTGACTTGAATTAAATGATAATGAGATTCACTAAAATAAATAAAATACTGCTTTGAAAGCATATTTGCTTTTATCTGGCTCCAAAAAACCTTACACAACTATTTCTAAATTGAGTTATTTTCATTGCTATGTTTTGTTCGCACTTTAGTGAATAACCTCTAATTAATTTAGCATCTTTTTGACAGAATTTGTTTGTGTCTGATTGTAGCTAAATTCACACTATTTGATTAGTAGTCTTAAACAATAGTAATGTGAAGTTTTTCGTAACAAATTACAAATTATACTGAGACTGAATTGAAAAAAAAAAAGCACATCAACAGAGAAACCATGTATACGTCCTAAATTAGACTGAAATAGAAGAGTTTTAGTGATACTAAACGAGGAGTGATTTGGGAGATAATCTTGGCCAGATGGGGAACAAGAAGATATTAAATAGAAGGGACCTTATCAAAAATTGGGATATGCCACATGCAACATCTCTCTGCTCCGGCGCAAAGTTACGTATTGACACAAGCACAAATAAAGTGTCCCTGATCTTTAGGTAAGAGTCATACCAATAAAGTACTCTACCAGATAGCCCTACTACACGTGAACGAAGGCAACACTGGTGTGTGTTTTACTTTTTACAAATAAGTCAAGGCATTTACCTTTTGATAGTATCTTTGGCTTTAGCAACAGTTTGTTAATATCATCCAGTCAATGCACTTTTGAGATACGACTAACGTGGTATGTTGACGCTGTAATTCTATGACCAGAACTGAACTGATGCCTCAGAACTGATGGTGTCAGCACTGATATAACTGTTCTAATAGAAAAGACTACATCTGACCTCAGGAGTTTGGAGCCTGACAAGTTAGCATACCCCACATTGAGAAAAGGCTTTGTGATTTCTTAGACCAAAGCAGGGCCACTTGCTTCCTAGTCATTAGAACAAGGTTGCTTCAATTTATTATATTTCTCTTGCCTGGTTACCGATAACCCTTCAGCTCTCAGGGTCATTACTGTTGGTAATTACAGTGTTCACAGATGCATTTCATGTGATGGGGTGAGTCGGTCCTTCTCTGATTGACACATTATTGTTATTATTGTTGTTATTATTGTTCTGCAAACACTGTGTTTATTAAAGGTGCTAACACTAATGGTGTCTTGCTATTGCAAGTTGATGGTTTAGGAAATATTACTTGAGTGTTTGTGTTTTAGTCTCATGGAGGAATCAGTAGAGACAAATCAAAAACCTGAACTCTCTGTAACAGTAAAGCCATTGTGTCTTCAATGTGCACTTCCCTACAATGACAAGAGGGAGTTTTTCTGCTAATATGTTCTATTTGTATGAAGGCTGTGTCTTAATACAAGGTCACTATTACAGATAAACAGTCTGGCATTGCCCACAAAACATAAGCAGAGCAGAAAGTAAAGCATATTTTTCTGTCCACTCACTCTCTGATGGACTTTTTAATGATTCCTATGCATTCTCTTTTCATGAAAGAATTTGCGGTTTTACATTTAGCTGTATTGTTTTTGAATAAATCTCCACTGTTCATGAACCTGTTAGATCTCTTTTATTGTTACCATCCTTCTCTCTTGCATTCACCAGCTGCTGTAAGGCAAGGCCACCTCTCTGTGCTTGCTGTCTATTTGCTCTCATTCAGGGGATTCACTTGAGAGGCCACAGCTCAAATAAATTCACTCAACAGCCACTGCTCAGTAGGGACCCCTCACTCGCTTCTCCACTTGCTTGCTCATTCTCTCTCTCCGTTACTCTCTGCTTCTCGGACTCCCTCCACATCACTCTTTCTCAAACTCAGTCCTTTGCGATTTTTTTCTCTTTGTTCTTTTTTTTTCTTGATTCATTACCAGAATTTTGGTTTCTCCCTACTTAATGTAGGTTGTTAATTCTCTGTGTGACATTTCTACATCAAATTTATGAACAACACTTTTGTCTAACAGTTTATGCAAGTTTAAACAAATTAGAACAGTGATGTCAAAATTGAATGTGAAAAAATATAATTCAATCACTTTTCATAATAGAATTTGTATAGGACTACTTGCAATGGGTAGTGACGGTTTGACATTTTGAAAAATATAGAGAACATAGAAAAGCCACATTTTTATTTTCTTTCAATTTTAACAGCTAATCAGGATGAAAACACTGGGATTCATGTCTTGATCTTTGGCTTTTGAAATTAGACTGTTTGGTTTATAGTTCTGTTTTCTCCTTGTTTGTATTGATTCATTTTCAGATTATAGTATTTTCCTAATTGTCCTTACTGTTTGATTGTTTTTGTGTTTTGCTAGTTTGACTGATCTTAGTATTTTCCTCTGTATTTATTCCATATAGCTCAGTTATTTACTTCAAGAAGTTTCCTGAACAGCTGCAGCGCATTCATTTGAACAGACTTACCCGTTCCTACCCCTCCAGTAATTATTGTCTCATTATTTACATTCTCTTCTCTTCCATTCTTGGCTGAACTCTCCTTTTCACCCAGTCTGTTCCTGTTGGCTTTTCTTGCACTCTAAAGTAAAAGGCTATTTGGCAGATTTTTAAGGGATATGGATTGTCTCTGGAGCCAACAAAATTTAGATGAGTTAGATTTTGCACATCTAGTTGAAAGTCTAGCACTAATATTGAGAGTGATCAAGCACAGATCTCTTTATTCTAGACTGTTGGTGGATTCTTCATTAGCAATGTTTTGGATTTGTGACAAATTTATTCATATTTCAAAAACACAAAAGTGAATAATTTGTAATCCTTTTTTAAATATAAAAATAAAACAAATGCAACATATGCACTAGTCGAATAAGAACTGAAATCTTCTACACCAGCTAAATATTCTTCAAAAAACAGCTTGTAATCTGTGAAACCTTTGTTCTCCTTGTGAACATAAAATGATGTATTCTGTTTTCCAAAAACAGGTAAAATCTCATCTCTCATCTTCTCGTGTCTTCTCATGAGATGAATTCATCAGCACACTCCTACAGTTTATTACTCATTACTTTTTAAGGCTGAGTCTTTTTAGCACTTAAGCCTGCACTGTAATTCAAGGCACTTCAAATAAACTCACAGTGCACATAAGCTAATGGACAGATGCAAAGACCTCCACAAGACACAGACAGTTGCCCCTATTCATATGTTTCTCCTCATGCAGGAGGAGCATAAATAAAACAGGAGTGCAAGGACTTAGTGTGCGGCAGCGAGAGGCGTGTTACTTTCCGGTGCATCTCGCTCCAGTAGCAGCGGTGTATTTGGGACACAATCTTTTTGTCTAGACATACAGGATTTGCCCTCCATCGGACCCTGTCTGCCGTGAGAATTTGGTCTCATGTGCATTGCCTGTCTGTACAAACAAATTCTCTTACAAATTTGTAAAAAGAAATTGCCTCATAAAATAGAATTAAACTGGTACCTTGTTAGACAAATACAAAAATCTTCAGATGACAATCAGATGTTTAGGTCCTTTCTTAGGATGTGGAAAATGTGGGAGACTTTTATTCTTAATCTATTCTGTTGTCATTTTTTTTGTCCAACAGTGAAATAATTATATATTATTTTAGGATGGATTTATTGTTTATTTGATATCCCCTTTATTATAAGCATTGCATTTGATTTTTACAATGATATACACACACATATATATATTAAAGCAGTGATGTCCATCTTTTCTGTGTTCATATGGCTCAGAAACTCAATTCTGTGTCATAGCTCTATACAATTATTGACAACAGAATAAGATTCAAAGGCATTTGTGCCCATGAGTGTGTGTATATGTGCTAGTGCTCTCTTAACTTGTTCCTGAATCAATACTTCAAAATCTCCAGGGTTTCTTTGGTCTGCTCATGAAGCAGTTATGAATTCTGAAAACTCAGCTGACTGAACCTGTGACCCTGAAAATGCCCCACTGAAAAGAAGGGAATCAAGCCACTATGTTATTTCAGTCTTTGTAAACATTGAAAACTAAAACATAAAATAAAATAAATTGAAAAATCTTCTCTTTCTGTGCTTTTTGTATTTTACTCCCCTGACTGACCTCAATTCACAGAATGTCTGGATGAAAAAAAAAAAAACAGTCTCAAAAATGAGTATCCAGTACTAATAATACAGGTATTTACTCTCGAAACAAGATGGCTGTGAAAACGTAAAAAAAAAAAGTAAAAATCTTTAAAGGATTAGTCTTTGTCAAAGAAAACATATGTTAATTGGTTATGTGAGTGAATAATACTTGCAATTCACAGAGTTGCCATAGAATTTTGTAATAAATCAAGGACACATTGCAGGAAGTGAATTTGAAAAAGAAAATCCATTAGACAAGTCTTACTAAGTGCAAGTGTGGCTATGGTTAGTGTTATCTTCTCTTGTTTTAGGCTGGAATTCCAGTAGAGCAGTCAAAGATTTGATAATGTGCAATATCCATGTTTCATTCGAAGTCATTTGTTTTTTTGTATTTTTTTTTTTATTGAATTAGTAGAACAGCAAAAATTGTTGCAGCTCATGACTTTAAAATGTAGTTGATGTTTTTTTAAGAGAGATCCTGAAGCCATATGTGTTATACACAGTTAATATTTTATCTGGAGTAAAAAATAATAAAAAAAAACTGGTGGCTTTTCCATTTAGCATCCATATTAGTTGGCTCCGAAGGCTGAAGGTTAAAGCTAGTCAAAGCGTGTTTAAGATCTTTGTGGTTTTCTACCATTATGAAACAATCTAATCTCAAAAATATCATAGTAGTTTATGTGACCACTATTTAATGAACTTTTAAACTATCATTGCATTGGCATTGGACAGTTATAGAGATTTAATAATAAATTAGGACCTTTGAAATATTTTAGAGTATTTTCTGTTTTGTATATTTTCAATTTTATTTCAAATATTACATATACCACTGTCTAATTTATAAATATTAATTAATTTTCTACTAGTTACAGAATGCCTTGGGTGGGGAGCCCATCTGTCCTGGGCTTAGGCAAAGCTGTCCACTTACCTGACCCCGAGTCATATCATTACTACCTTATCCTGCATTTTGAACAGTTGGACATAAGTTGAAGAAGAAGATGAAATAAAACTGTAAAAACCTTGCTTTCATTATATTATGCAAATTTATTTCTGAAAAAAAAAACATGGCGTTTAGTTCTGCATGTGCCTAAGTGCTGGTATGCTCCTCTGTGTGTGTTGTTGGGCAGGCTAGTTTGCCTGAGAAGAAGAGCAGTAGGAAGCCTATGAAACCTTAATGTGCAGCTTATTTAAAAGGAAGTGCATTAGGAGTTTTGTGCCCCCATCAGTCCTCTCCCAGACTCCCTCTTCCCACCCGCAGCTCTTTTGAAACTCCTCTTAAAAACCAACAACCTCAACTCTGTCCACTTCTGTTTTTTGAAGTGAAATTCAGTCACAAATGAATAAGAGCATTAAGATCCCTCAGGAACTAGGTTCAAGTGAGAAAATGCCACAAATGCAGACCTGTACTTTGTGTTGTTAGTGGTGAACAGTGAAACATTTATACAGCTGAAACCAGATATTTACACACACTGTATAAAAAGAAAGATAACCTGTCTTCCTTCACCATCCGACAGTAAACTGGACTGCATCCCCTATTTTGGATTGGTTTGAATTAAGAAATATATTTCTGTTTGCTTAATGCAGGAATTTTGAAAGACATCTTTTTTTTTTTACTTTCTCAAATTTAGCCATCAATGAAGAATAAAATGGATTACCATCCCTTTAAGTAATTTAAGAAAGCTCACATAATCATGTCAAGGGGTTTGCAAGAAGATTCTCATAGACTGTGTCATAACTTTGTATTAACTGGAGAGAAACCTGTGCATGTATTTTAAAAACCCACCTTAAACATATGACTTGCTTGGGTGACAGTTTGAAACAAAATCGGGCAAGATACCAGGTGTATACCTGTGTACCTTAAGCCTCGTCCAGCTTTGGGGTACAATTTTCAGATCTCTGAAGATGCCACGTTCTTTTGTTCAAAGAATTACAAGCCAATATAAATATCACAGGAATTTCCAGTCATATTCAGAAACAAAATGGTTTCATATTGCAAAGATGACCCTGTTTCCTTCAAAATGTACAAATTCATTCCAGACCAAAAGCAACAGACTTCATGAAAATGCTGGCTGAAATGGGTAAGAATTTCATAAAAAACAGGAACACAAGTTCTGAACCAACATTGGCTGAAAGTCTACCCAGTAAACATGAAACGTCAGAATATTCAGTTTGATAATGTACTCAGGGACAAAGTATGTAAATTGTAGAGACACATCCTGTGGTTTGCAGAAGCTGAAATTGATGTTTTTGGCCTTAGTGACCATTGTTACAAATGCAAGCGCAATCTAATAAATGCTACCCCAACTATAAAGTACAAGGGGGCAGTATCATCTTATACTGCAGAAAAGATAAGAAAAAGATGACACTATGAGGTAAGAATATTTAAAAACCGAGATATCAACTTGAAAGATAAATCATGAATACAAAGGTTTTTTTTCCAAATGAGCAAGCAGACACATGAGTTACAAAGAGATTTAAAGACAGCAAAGTTCATGTGGTAGTGTAACAGAAAGCTCTAATCTTAATCCCAAAGTTTGTAGGCAGATTATAAGAAGGTATATGAGATCAATGTGGCCAGTGAATAGAAGTAATTCTATTAATCTTACCTGACCTAAAGCAGGGAAAGTTTAGTCTGACTTCTTCTCAGAAGGTGACTTTAATGTGATTTTTAGAAGGAATCTAAAACTCAATCCTTTTCTTCAGAATCATGAAAAAGGTTTTTCTGCCTTCTTAATAGTAATTACCAGGCTTTGTAGATTTTTTTACATTTACCAGAATTCCTTTTGCCAATTTTCTTAAATCTTCTGGGGTTTTGTTGCATTTTGTGCAGTTGGGGAGAACAACAATCAAAGCAATTGTACAGGATAGCAGGAGATCACATGAATACAGCGGAAGAACAGCAAGACATCTTATGTCATTATGACTTGTGCTTTCAATGTAGACATTTTCCTCTCTGCCACTTTGATGGCAAAATTATGCCTGTGCAAATGCTGGGGAGGTTTAAGTGAAGCTTTTCTTTAAGAGACTGTGCATGATTTTTCTTCTATTTTAAACCTGGACCAGAACTGAATTTTGCTGCTGTTGCTTAGCTCGTTTGGGAGAGTGGTCTTTTGAAGGGTGGGTTCAAAATCACAAAGGTTTGTAACTGAAGTGAAATTTAGAAGTTTTCATCCAAGATGTTAATGTAACCTCTAGTTAAATATGTTCATTCTACTTGAAAAGAACCTTTTGAAATCTCTTGCAAAATGACTGCATTACATTTGTTTCCTTCCCAGTGGGTGCTAACCTGTGCTGTTCATTTTTGTCATGCATAAGAAGACATAGTATAACAAGGTCAGTTGAAAACATCCATATGGCTTTTGATTTTCACAGCTGTGGCAGCTGTTAGGAGCATGACAAGTTTCCAGGAAAATGTTTTTGTTTTGTTTGTATCTTTTTTTTTTTTTTTGCAGTGGTGCACCATGTATGGCAGAGGTCAGTTGTACACAGAATGAGAAGTAGCCGGGTATCAAGTTGTGATCCATGTTCTCTGTTGGTTTGCTGTCCATTTGAGCCTTCTTGTTTTGATAAAAACACAGTCAGTGGGGCAGCAGGTCTTTCAAAGCCTTTTTGATTGCACAGATTTCCCTGCCACCAAAACCTGTCTGTTGCTGTCAGCCTGCTGGTGCAAGGTCCGCATTTCTCATGGTTTTATCTTCTTTTCTAAGAGAGTGGTCTTGGTGTGTCACATCTTTCTTTTCTGTGTGATATGAAAACAGAAGCATGTCATATTCATGTCGCTCTAGACAATACAATATCGGTTGGCTCTGTTTTTCTTGTAAATCCTTGTCAGTGTGTCACACATACTGACAATGGTTTACAATCAGTGAAGGTGCATCTTTATAGAATAGAGTATCAACAGAAATGTATGTGGCTAAATAAATTCAAAAAGTAAAAAACCTTTAACCAATAAAATTATATTTTAATACAGATATATATTAACAATTATGAGGGAAAAAGTTAACCTGACAATTGAACAGAGACAGTCATTGAAACTCTCTAGAAGCTGTGCGAGCTCAAAATATCATTGTGAAACGAGCAAGAATGGCCACCAATGTTGGCGAGGAAACAATTTTTGTGTAACGATTAATTGTTTTTTTCACTATTAGCAATTGCCATTATACAGCAAACTGGCAATATTGAGCAGTGTTACATACTGCTCAAGTTTGTTGGTGCTAAAACCTTCCACCTGGGTCAGATTTGTTGTTCTTGACTGGGAGTGGTGTATTTCTTCAGATGGCAGTAGGGCCACACTAAGGAGACAGACAAACTCACTTTTTTTGTCAGTCAGAACATGTTGACAGTTTTAACAAGTATGTCAAAAATATAATTTAATAAAAGTTACCTACTTCACCTTTAAGAAGCTCGTACTCTTTCTAGTTCTCACCTTCATCATGTTATGAACAACAATTCTCCACCAAGATGCCATTTAAAGTGGTTCTTAGGAGCGTTGGACTAAGAAGTAGTTCATATATAAGGTTTGCTAATTACTGTTGCCACTAGTCTGGTTCAGCTGCATTGGAGATGTGAAGGGGAAGGGTTCTCTATGGGGCCAACGCTCAGCTTGGGACTTCAGCTCTAAAGCAGCGCTTTAGGTAAAGAGGCCTCACTTTGAATGAACAAGTGTAAAGGCACCCCCAAATGGCTGCCAAAGATTTCTCGAACATGCATGAAAGAATCAAAGTGTCTCTCGAGGTATGTTTTTGATCAGGGAATAACATCATAACATAATATAAAGCTTAAAAGTGGATTTTACATAACACTTCCCTTATAAGTAATTAATATTTGCTTCACTTTTCAAAGTTCCTATGCAGCGTAGACTCACTTTATTTTTTAAGCAGCAGTGCACCAAATCACTCTTCCCTCAATGTTTGTTCTTTGTTTTTGTCATGACTACTTTGTTCAACACATCAGAGACTGAACACAAGTGGGAGAACACACTAACAAAGGAAAGGCAGTACAGAGAACAAAAATGCAGTTTAATTTCTGCAAGAAATTCCTACACCAGAAAATGTTGGTTGTTTTATCTTCACACTCAACAACACACTTCTTTTGACTGATATTTTCCTAATCACAATAAAGGTTCTCTTGTGGTCATGATATGTAAAAGGGGTCTTTTGACTGTGAGACTTGGATTCATAGCTATGCCATAAATGTACACTTTTGTCACACTCATTTAACTGTTTTCATCATAAATTGATTGTGAAGCCGTAAAAAAAATTGTGCTACTTTCTTAGGTGTGAGAAAAAAAAAAACCCAAAGTAAATTTTTTTCAAATTATTTTAGCTTTTGCTTAACACTAGTTTGCCTTCACAGGACTAAAGACTTCTTTGCCAAGTTGCTAAAATAATCTGAACTTCGTTTCTCTCTTTTTCTTCCACACGAAGTATGAGCCTCACACTCATCAGTTCGCTTGTCCTACAACATAGTCTCCCAATTACTCCAAGTCAGTGTGGTTCAGTACAGAACAAAGGCTAATTTGAGGCATGTCACTAGCTAATTTGTGACATGTGGCTAGCTCTTTGAAATATCACACGTAGACGGTTGAAACAGCTCTCCGCTTTAATCTCATTAGCAGCCTAGTTGCACGTCGGAGCTCGATTCACTGTTTGTCTGCTCTGTAAAAGGGGGCATTTATGAGGGGAGCATGCTAAGCAACGAATCGCCATCTGATTTTGTATGCCGATTATAACTAAGCCCACAGGTGGCCATAAATATTGTCCATCTCGATGAAGAAAAGAAGACAATTAATTGAAAGCTACAGTTAAGCCAAATCATTTTTGGCCACACTATTAATCATTTTATCATCTTTTAGAAGAGTGTGAATTTTTATTTGAGTATTTGATATAACAGCTAATGTTTTTCAGCCCCATTAAGACCAAATCTTAGACTGTGAATGCTAAAACAGTAGTCTGAAATCTATTGTTAATGTTACAATTAAGAGTAGAGCACAAGATCAGGACATAGGTTAAACATATTTATTCATGCTGAACACTGCATTTTTTTAAACTGATGTTGCTTATATTATCCAGAATATGTCAGATGAATAAGCATTTACTTCTGAAAGGCTCTTTGTTGGCCCATTATGGACTTTATGAGTAATTGCAAAGCTAAACAGCTGAACCTGCTGGCTTGAACTTGTCCGTTTTGAGTGTTGGTGGCTCATAAATGACTTCAGCCAGACGAGGCAGGTTTTGTTCTTCCCTCTCGTTCTGCTCAATAGGCTCTGCAATTGGCAGACTGTGTCTGGGCAGAGGCCTCAATGCCCAAAGGTGACCATGAAAAACTGTTTTACTAAACACGAAATGATATCTGTTCTCCTTGTTAGTGAAGCAACCAACCACACAACCACATCTTTGTAGGTTTGGGCCTCGATTGAAACACTGAATTATCCAAAGTTATTTGTTTTGTTCTTTGAAACAACATATTGAAAGGACATATTAAAGTCTAAATCAAAAATATGGAAAATGTGCTATTTTCAAATTATAATATAACTGTATAGTGAACTATTATGAAGAGAAAATATTTGAAGGGCAACAGTATGACCTCAAACTAGATTTGCAATCCACAATGAAGATATTGAATATCATCTTGTTTAGAAAATAAAATTACTTTTATTTCCTAAATGCCACAACAATAAGCGGGGGATCTATCAGAGGATTATTTATGTAAACAGTATGAAGGAAAAGTATTAGGGCATTTGGATTACTTCTTTTTATGTGTGGATTTTTCACAGATACAGCCTAACAGAGGCAAAATCATTATGAGGTGTCTGTGAAAAAGGTCACTTGCATAGTAGATAATCCTGTGGAAGAAATATTCTGTGCTTACTGTTATCTTTCATCCACCTTTTTCTCTTTACTGTAATCTGTTCAGAGCCTGTCTTGTTATCTTTATGAAACTGTCTCCACTTCATTTCACTCTTCATTTATGTAGAGATAACAAAATTGTGTAGTCCAAACTATTAACAGCTTCTGACAGTGCTTATTTTGTTGCCATTGATTGTGTTAAAATAAAAACTTCATTTATTTTTTGTTAACTGCCAATTACTGGAAAATGGCCATGTCTACTTGATCAAACTGCTTTTGTTAATAAGATAAAACTAGGTGACAGTGTTTGTGGTTTCTGATTTCAGATTTCTGCAAAGTATCTAACCTTATCAAAAAATATTTTTAATGTATTCATGAACATCACAGAAACACAGTCTTTCCCTTTTTTTAAACTGTGGAAATCCCAGCTGTAACCCCATAACCTCAGCTACTGTGTCAAGCAGTGCCTCACTATTCTGAGGGAGTCACTGCAGGTGTCCCGGTCACAGTAAATAAAACATCTTCCCACCAGTGGTGAAATATTGAACAGACGAGGCACTGAGCTGCTTGTCTTGTCTGACAGGGTGGGGTGAAAGCCCAGAGGAACCGTGGATGCAGCAAATAGAGAGGGAACAGCACTAATGTTACGCTGAGAAAGTGAGGATATGGGTGAAAGCACATTACCACAGAGAACTCAGTTGGAAGAATTGGCTCCAAAAGACAAGAAAGATGGGAAGAAAATGGGAACCGATAATGGAGTCCTGCCAGGGCTGTTTCATCTTCCTGCTTCTTTTACCCCTTTACCCAGTTTGTACATGAACTGTGCACAGAGCTAAAGGGAAAGCAGGTCATGGTGACTTTTCAGCTTGAGATGTGAACTACACTGGTTTCCCCTTTGTTCTTTCATTAGGCTCCCGCTGACTCACCCTGTAGAAGCTGCACACAACTTCATGCTAACTCAGACACACTGTCACATCAACACTGCCACATGCCAGGGAGGCTGTGGTGACAACAGAGAGCAACACAGCTCTTTCTGGGACTGTTTTCTCACTTGCAAAGAGAGGAAAGGGTGCTTCTCAAAAACTGGATGTTTCTCAGTTGCTTGAGTATGCAGAAAGACTGTGCTTGATGTTGTCTGACACATAACACTGTATTTTTATTGTTGGTTCATCTCTTTCAATAACAGTATTTTAATATCTTTGTTTGATAAAAAATTATATTGAAATTTATTCCTAAATAAATATTCCTTATTAAAAGTATGTAATAAAATAAACATTCTATTTATGGTTTTGCAGTCAGTATTAATAAAAAATACATGTTTATTTTCAAGACTACATGGTCTATAGGAACACCTCCCAGAAGCATGTAGACACCAAATTAAAGTGTCCAGCTTAATTGAAATTCAGTAAGACTTCTCTTGGCAAAAAAAATAAAAAATAAATAATCCTAATATACTCACAATTCTCTTAATCTGAGTTTGATATTTTTAATAACTGCACTGTTTTGTTTCTTATGCTGTACAGTAGCCCTTATTGTACTATTTTTACTTTTATGTGAATATGCATGCTTCCACTTAAATTTAACTTCTTCCTTGAATTTCCCCTCTGTGGGAAATTCAAGTGGGTAATTCTATTCTGTTTTGGGCCATGTCAGGTTTATTTTTTAAACAAACAACCAAAACATTCAGACATGGGAATCTGTTAGATATCATTGTAAGTCTAAGATGAAATAGTGACTTGACACTGACACTAATAGTCAAATTCGGTTTTTTAAGAAAATAAAAGAAATGAAAACATGATGAGGATTCCTGGTGTGTGTAAACATTCAATTTCACCAACTGAATCCTCTAATTAATAAATAGAGCACAGAAAATGATGCGTGGTTGCATTCAAAATTTTAAGTGAACAACACACACACAAAAAATACTTAGAGTAACCCAGAGAATAAATAAAAAGAAATTAAATACTGCAGTTATATTTCAAAAATAATGTGAACAACATTTGTTGGAATGCAAGAACAGTCAGAACAAGATCATTAATTTCTTCAGTGGTAAACAGGACCAGTCAGCACAGCTGTACAACCGACATATTAAGAGAGGTCCTGATTTTATTTGTCCATAACTGAGAAGAGATAGCATAGTGGAGGGGGGAGAAGAGCAGAGACTGTAACAACCTTCCAGCCCAGTATGGAGGAATTTTCAGGACCTCCTGGCTCCAGATGGATTCAGTAGCTCCCCATCCTTTTTTGCTTTTTATGTTTAGGACATATGGTGGAAAACAAACAAAGAAAAAATAACCTAAAACAGGTACACATCACATCCTTTCAGCATTGTCATCTTTTACAGAATGTGTAAAACAATCCCATTTTTTCCAGCAGTTTCCCTCTTTGTACCGTTGTAGGTGGAGGATGTAGGTCATAAGCTCTATTGCTGTTATGTGTTCGATATAACACATAACAAAAATATGTGAGACGCACTAGGATTACCTCTTCTGAGCCAACTTTTTGTGGTGGCTTTTTTTTGTGGCAAGAATAATTCAAAATAAGTATTTATCAGTTTGGTATAGTCTCCTTTAGAGTACACACAGCACATTAAATTGATCACCTAAAGCCGGTCCTACCTGGACATGGTCAGAACATTTGTGTTTGATCTGCTTTCTAGATCCACATTCTCTCAAGCAGGAAAACTGCTGATTCACAGTTGATCATTGGCTTGCTTGTGCATTGTATAGGCCTAGAAGAAATTATTTTATTTATTTACTGCAAATTAACATGTTCTGCATGCCTGAAATAAAAGGGTTATGTAACAGTTTTCTTTAATATCTTTAACCAATTATGAATTTATGATTGTGCAAACTCCTGATGGAACTAGATAGATGCTGTATTACAGCTTCAACTGTTAACATTGGCAATACTGAGAGGTAGTGATGCTGCATTTGATGTTGGCAAACATTAGGGCATGAATCATTGGATTAATTACTCATTTAAACCATAATAAGTACTTAAATAAGGGAAAATTAAAAGATTGAAGCTCGAGGCAAAACAAAGGTGAAGCCTTGTAAAATTGTTCAATTAGTTTTGTCATCTTTAAGATTTCTAATATTTCCATGTGTGTTTGCCAGTTTGGGAGCCACACAACTGTGTATTCTGCACAGATTGCCTTTGTTGAAAACTGGAATATATGCCATGCCATTTCACTTATCAGATTTTAATGTACAACAACAGATCTTCAATTAAATGGATTCTCTGTAGCTGAGCTTAGATACTGGTGCCCCTTAATCAGTGCAATTATGAATAAAGAAAACTTACAGAGCCGCCAGCTGTTCACCAAACTCAAGTCCAAGAGACAGAAAATACTCATGAAATCACTGTCTATGCTCTTTTCCTGAAGAGACAACAGTCTGGAAATAAATGCATTGCTCTTCCAGCATTTGACATAAAGTTGAAGGCATCTGCAGTCACAGTCACTGACGGTTCTATACATACAACAGTTCCACCTGCTGGGTAATGATGGTTCACCGCCATTTGGACAAGATTTAAATATCAATGGATATTTTCTTAGTCAAAATATTTTTTATTGTAGATTTTTCATTTCCTTATCACAAAAATCCTGGTTGTGATGAGGAAATGCGGTTTCTCAACTAACCCAGAACAGCCTGGCTGCCAGGTACAACCATGCAACATTACAAGTCACTTTACCATGCCATGTCTAGAAGTGTAGTGAGTAAATACCATGTGATTGGCTGATTCGCAATCAACGTTAACATACAATTGAATAGTCATATCTAATTAAGGCATATCTATATTAACCTACTCAATATTGAGGAGATCTCTCATTTTCAATTTGACCTGTTGGATAAATAGGATCTAAGATTGTAGATTTTCATTTCTGCAGCGGTTTTTGGTCTGGATTAGGATTTTGATGCAGGGGATTAAGTTCAACCAATTAGATGTAAGGAATGATCAAGTAGACTTCTATATCAAGTCTAGATCAAGTTCACCTTCTAAGGTGCTGAGGTTAGAAGCTCAGCATATCTAAGGTGAACACCTTAGATATTTGTATTTTTGAGCACAGCTGTGGATTAAGCGTTGCTCTTCATTAATGTTTAATCCACAACTGTAATATTAACAACAAAGTAGGATAGGCAATGTATTGGCATTCGGCAAGAGCTTTCTTTCCTCCTTTTAAACAGTTCAGTCCAGCCAACACTATTATTTTCTGAGTCTGGGGCCTGCTTATTTGCAGAGATCGGTTTTACCTCATTCTTACAAATAAACGAAATCATTTGCAGAAAATCAAAGTAACACACAGACTAACAAAAGATAAAAGTTGGATGCAATATGCACATGCACAAAAAAAAACCTCCCCAAAAATCCACACACATTGACTGAAACATCTGGTGGCTATATTCCATTTTCCTTTTAAGTGACTAACAGCTGTCCCCTGGATGATTTCTAATTAGAAAGCTATTGATTACACTCAAAACTCAACTCCCACTTTCGGCTTGATTAGGAAACGCAACAGATGTTTTAAAACATCATTAAGGGAATCATTATTTAATGAATGGCATATTTCATTTAGTTTTATTGCACCATTCAGAGCATGAGTACAAATGTATTCCAAAGACACTGAACTGTCTGCTCCATCACAATGTGAGACCTGCCTAACTATGAAAACTTTTTCTAATGGATCAAAGCTGAAAACTATTTAATCTGTCCAAATTTTGTACTGCTTTTCATGTGAAAATATATTTGTAACATTTGAACAAGTGACCTGACATCATCATGTTTTCGTAAAGTTGGATTGCCATCCAGTGGGGCTGTTATCTGCTCTTTATTCTTGAATAAATGCCTTTTAGCATTTTAACTTCTTGTTTTTTTATGTATAGAACAAAAGAAAACTGGTGACAAAAGAAGATGGTAAACTTCTACTTTAGCTAGAATAAAAGTTTTGCTTTTATGCAGTACTAATTAAATCAGTTCCTTTGCACACCGCTGAGATCAGCAAACTCTGTACTTTTCATTTCAGAATTCTTAAGAATTATATTTATTGGTCTGAAAATTTTGGAGATTGCAGTAATCACTGAAAGTAAGATTTTGTATTGAATTTTAATCTCACCCTTGATATATTCATAGTGTCAAGTGACTTAAACTATTCCACTGTGCCAGTAAACATAACTTGAAGAGGCTGTGAAATAATACTAATCACAACTGTCTCAACTATTTCATAAACTGAAGTGTAAAGTTACAAGAAAACAAGTCGATTCACATTAGCTCATTTTGTTGCTGCTGTTTAAGCCCTTCTCAACTATTACAAAACAAATTGCGTTTTAAGCTAAATGCAAGCTAACTACTAAAGGTTGTACAAGTGTGCAAGAGGCCCCTTTTTGATGTCGATGTTGATTTATAAGTTTTGACAGCTATTAAAATGCCTCAGGTTCAAAGTCGTGTTTCAGCAAAGAGTGCTACATTCGTGGCTGTCCCCCTGCGGTACAACCTAGCGAGGGTTCTTAATGAGGACTGTTTTCCTTTTTTCTGCTTTGGGCAGGCTGTATGTCTTCTCCACCCTGTCTGATGAAACAAGAACAGACATATGACAGCATGAATACACATGAACAGAAAAGGTTCCATGTCAACTATTTTTTAGTTGTTGGTCTTTGTTTTTGTTTGTTTTCTTACAAGTGCAGTCCATTTCAATTAGTAGAGTTGGTAGCTAACTGCTCTTGATCCCTGACAGATTTAAGCAGTAACATCCACTGCCTGCACTCAAAAATGACCATGTTTTCTTGTACAAAATGTAAAAAAAAAAAATGCATTTGGAATTATAGATGAATACAGATTGGCTCTATTTTCTACTTAGGTGATTCTAAAGTTAATTGGTTGCACTGGATTTTATTTAGGAGTATTAGAGTAATGGGTACCGAATACAAAGTCAGATGCCACAGCATTTCTCATCAAAGTAAAGTTTGTGTGACACAGTTGCTGAAATTAAGTACCGGCCTGTAAAGTACATGCATATGATTCTTATAAGTCACAGATATGAAAGAGAGGGATTTAAGATTTAAACCCTGTTAGACTTGTCAAAACTGTATATTGGTTACAGTTGGTAATTCTTTAGAAACTGTGATTTGTGGAACCTTTACTCTGTTTATGTAAACAAAATATGGAGATTCTGAACTTTCCCCAAAATCTTGTCTCATCTCATTTTTGTGACATCAGTGTCATGTATCATCTTCTCTCATAAGCTGGATGTAGTTTTTACAACTCTATTGGTTTCTAGAGATATTAGAATCAAGAGAGTTGAAAATAAATTCACCTTTGTATTAATTGAGGTTGATCCTACATACACAATGACAATTAATTTTTTTAAAGGTAATTGGTTGTACAGAATGTTATTTTCAAGCTAAATGGGTGTAATTGCAAACACATGCCAGATGTGCAAAGTTTTATTTGAAAAATGTAAAATCCTTTGACTTTATGTTGGTCCATCATATAATTTGTAATGAAAAAATATGTTTTTTAACATGACAAAATGTAAAATCAAGTGGTATGGACATATTTGCAGGGCATAGGAAAAAGCAAGTAAAAAGCATTGTAGAGGAAAAAAACAGGGACAAGCTGAGATTTACTCCTTAGAAGGTAAAACCAGTCCATCTAAAATCTCTACAAAAAAATATTGTGCATTTCATTTAATTAAGTCACATTTCAGTAAAAAATTCCTTTGTCTAAATGTTAATAGTATTCACTATTACACTTTTTGATGAATGGAAGTATATGTGCATGCACATTCTATGTGTACAGGTTTGTGTATATGACATCAGTCTCAGCAACCCTCCTCTAAACCCTCTTTATCCTTCCTTTGGGGGCACAGCTTAGTGTAAACAAAGGAAAAGAGTATGAAGAAAGGGAAAAGGCGGAGTGGATTATCACTCGGTCTCCTCTAGAATCCAGGGGAGATCAGCGAGTCATTTACGCAACATAATTCATTTAAGATGTGTTATATTTCAAAAACTAATGGACTTAAACACAACAGTTGTTCCCAGTGCATGACACTCCAGTCATTGAAAGCAACTAATCTAGACTGGGGTGTCAACACAGTTTGGAGTCCTAACATTGAGCCAACCCCACACCCCCACCCACCCACACATACTTGGTATCCTAGGGGGATTGTTTTTCTCTTTCCTTTTTTTCTCTCTGGGCTCCATTGAGAATCCCTGAATGTGACCTGAATGAGAAAGAAGAGCTTTATATCATTTACAGCTCTTCGTCATGTCCCTTCAAAGCCAGGTCTATCGCTGAGAGCAAACTTAGCTTTATCCATCGTTCCCCTGGTGATAAATTGGTTGCAGGGCCAAGAAACAAAGTGACCATTTTCAGTGAGGCACCGCAGATCTTAAATGTTCTATATTTTACCTTGGGAAGCTTCTGACTGAGTAAAAAATGATGAATGATATCTAATTGATAACATTTCAACATTTCAGAGTAGGTGAACAAGTAAAATAGAACTTATGGTAATGTTGCAAGTTCATTTATTTTTATGCCATTTTAGATACTTGATTGCATATACATTCCAAAACACCCGACATGAGAAATTAGAAAGCATCATAATTGTTAAGTCAGTAACCCCATGTTGATTAGCTTTTCCTACAATGTAATATTGTATGATTTCTTACCCCCAGATTGTTCAGCACACTAACTCCCTGAAGTGCTCTGAGTTGTTAATGCAATGAATTCACCCAATTTCATGTTGCCTATTACATGTGTGAAGCCAAGCCATGGTTCACATATCCAAAGAACACTTCATAGCACATTTGGAAAGCAAAGATTTTGCATCCTTTTTCTACTTCAACAGGATAACAAAACAATGATTGAACTAATTAGAGGAATGTTTTCATGACTCAGTGACCTGCGTGATGTGATTCGGTTTGGTAAAACATGATGTTTAATTATTTCTGGCATTTCTTAAGTTGCCGCTTCTCTCACTAAATTCTTCCTTTCTTGTTATGTCTCTCATTTCCACTCTCTGCTGGACTGACTGTTTCCTGACTTCTGTTGTTTCATCAACAGGTAAGCTCACAATTTCCTGTCAACTAACAGATGTCTGCTAGTTTTTACTTCCCAGTTTTGCACCCAATTTTTCCACAACTTAAAGAAACCATGTTCTAACTTCATGTCAGGGATATTGGTCACAAAGGACATTTGGTCCCTAGGGATGATGATGATGATGACTTCTTTATATGTGTAAAATAAGGAGAAATTTAATTAGGAGATTTGTAGCAATGCTAGTTTTTCTCTATTCAATTAATAATATTTTTTTTTTCTTGAAGACAGAAAAAGTTTAATCTGTCTGGTTTCCTTTAGTCAGCCTCATATAATAAACTTAGCATATCACTTAGGATTTAAGGAGTTTAACGCTTCTGTGGAGTCCCTTCTCTTTACAGCAGTTTTTCAGCTATTGTTGCTATTTTTTCATGTTGTATTTAATCCATCATTTCATTTAAGTCTGCAAACTGCAAGCTGTTATGCAATACTCACAATCTTAATGTGAAATACTTCATGTTCACACGATAAGCTACTACGTCTTTGCATTCCTCGTTGATCCTGTCAAGGACAGAGCCTTGGAGAAAGTAGCATACTTTCTATTTGCTGACTTTTCCCTGGAATAAATTGTAATTTTTCCTGACCATTTTCCACAATGTCTTTTGGACATTTTGAATAATGAAGATCGTGTCATTTATTCAAGAACATAGTGAAGAACATTTATTTATTTTTAATCCTCACTTCATTGCTGAATGAATAAACTAGAAATTAAGACATTTATTAATACATAACCCATAATGACTTATTACTCCCAAAACCAACATACTTAGTGTTTATGCCTGCTTAATAACTCAGGAATTAACTATTCTATATGCTATGTGCATATGTTTGCAAATGCTCAAATAAATATACTTTGGCATGATTAAAGCTATTGCTAGTAGTTAGTTAAGTCATTTCTTGAACCCTTCTAAAGTGAAGACTATTTATGATTTATTAAGTTTTTATTAATGTACACAAAATCCTGAATGGTCGCAAGTTTCTTCTTACCTGTGGAAATCAGCCCAAAACCCAGCTGTGGAATACAAAACAATAGTTATGTATTGACATTTTAGGGTCAACAAAGCATATATCTTGGTCAGTCACAGTAGTTTGATGTCTGAGAAGCATATGAATGGATAAAACATTGTGCAGTCAGAGGTACAACATTAGTACCCATAATTAGTCATTATGGGTAAAGCATTAATAAATGAGTTCATTTATAGCTTATTAATTATTCATGTTTTCAAGGTTAGTTAACTATGTAGTAATTGTTAAATAAGGCTATGAAAGGTGTATTTACTATATTATGCGACCAGTAAGTCTTCTTCTCTTGGTAACAGCTAGGTGTTGTCACTTCGCCCTGTAAGAATGGTGAAAAGGATCAGATTTTTTAATTTGTGTCATGTTGTCAGGGCTGATCAAAATCTTCCAGTTCCACTTCCTAATCAATTAAAAACAAAGAGAGGACCAGGAAAATTTCTACCGGGCTTTGGTCCCACAAGGAGCAGTGGGTCCTCAAAACCTAGCATGTGTTAGGAAAATTGTCCTTACAACGTATCAAATACACACACACGCACAGACCCATATTTTTGAACTTATAATTGAGAATCTTCCTTTCCTCTTTTTTTATACACAGTACTTATAAATATAAATAAACACAAATATGGTTGCTTGGTGTACCTTAGCATTTTTTCCTACTTATCCTGTGTGCAAGTGCAAATAGGTTGGACCCACAGGCGTTTAAATGAACAAAGAAACAAATTACAGTCGAAGGCTTCTGATCCTGCTGAAAACGAACCCATGAGTGTTCTAAGATGGCAGAGCACAAGCAATTAAAACCACAGACCTAAAAGCAAAATATGTCACCCATTCCAATGCCTCAAAGGAAAAGCAGTAGCTCAGGCAGCAGTTATAGAGTAAAATAGAAGTATGGCATTGAGTTACAGCATTTAGTTAGTTAGGAGTTAGAGGTTAGTAAAAAGCTTTTACATGTCAGACCATGGATGCTGGTTGTAGTAAATACATGTTATGGCCTATAGTAAACAGAGAGCATATAGCCTCCCATTGTAAGCAGAAAGCTCAGTAGTACATCTTTCTAATAGCATCCCAAATGGACAATGTCTGTCACTGTCTCTAAGCACCCAAGGCAAGAACAACTACCTTCCTTTATCTCTTTCACTACCCAAGGTGTGAAGAAATACCCCTCGCGGGTTCTCATAAGATCTTGCCTCGATAACAGTTTGTCCAATGTCAGAAATTTAATTTTAGTCCTGTTGCTGCCAGCTTAAATAACTTGTTTTATTTTTGGATGGGACTAGTTTGTAATAAAAGCTAAGCTGTAAATATAGAGCCACTTCTAAAATGCATTTTTCCAGCAGTATTGATCTAAGTTTTAAAATGTGTAAAAGGGCTTGAACACTTTGCTGCATTTCTATGTACAAGCCCTAATTTTTCTGAGCATCACCAACAACTTGAGTTGAGACATTTGATCAATAAGCAGGGATTTGCTGATTATTACTCCATTCTATTCCATTGGCTTTAAGAATGACTTTTTTCCTTTTGCAAAATTCATTGACCAAAACTAAAAGCATACATTTACAAAGCTCTTCTGATGAATCCAATGTGCTTCTAATTTTCATTTATTAACCTTTTTTTTATTTTGCTCAATTCTCTTTTGTTGAGATAATAATACATTGCTATTGCATGAGTTGATGTTATATATTAAAAAAAGTAAGTGAACATTTAAAAACTAATTATAAATAAGCACAAAAGGACAGGTGGTGATGTAATAAGCCTGGGGAAAATACTGTCACTGCTTCAAGAAAAAAAAACATTCACAAGAAAACACAAATCTCTTTTATGTAACAATTACATTTAGGCTTCATGTCTAAAACAAATTGGTAAGTAATGACACATATTTTCAGATTAGGAAAAAGAGAAGGTTTTTGTTCTATTAAGGTTTTATCAACTATAGTGACCTTTGTTTGAGAGCGGTCAGAAAGGAAAGCAAATGTGGTGCAGTGAAACACACATTGAACGAGTGAAACAGTGTTAAAATTGAGTCTGTTGAACATTTGATAGAATAAACTACTGTGACACGTGGCAGATGAAGTAGTTTAATTACCCATATTTAAATATAGCATCATTGTCACCCTGAAAATAGCATATTGAACGTATATAGCATGTTTAGCACACAGTAGATGGTGTTTAATTCAGCGTCTAACTATCGGCTGCCAAAACCGGGTCCCTCATTACCCATCAGCCCATTTGCCAGCTGCCTCATCATTATCACTCTCCCCCGGCAGCCCCTGTCACTCAAAATGCCTGGAAAGAAGCTGGAAAGTCAATTAATGTGTTTCGTATTCCTGTGTGTATGTTCAGTTTTGGGCTTCTCTGCATTTCCTTGTGCGTCAGTGTGTGCATACATGTTAATCTGGGAGGGGATTAAATAGCACAAGAGGGAGGTTACTCAATGTAAGGAGTAAATAATGCTTGTCTGAATGGTATGCAGTCACAATAGTTGTAGGACCGCACGATATTGGAAAAAATTTACTTTGTGATTCTTTTTCTAACCCTGCGAAACATGTTACAATGTGGGAAACTAACAAGAATTTTCAACAAATGACTTAAATAGCATTGTAACTAATGCAGGAGTGCAGCCGTTATGCTGCACTCCTGCCATATTGTTGACAAAATCTGCATTCTTTTTCTGAATGTTACAGGTATGTTTTTTCTGTATTTGAGAATTATTCTTGTTAGGGCTGCAAAATATTAGAAAATCCTGCGATGGCAACAATATTATTAAACATTGTGATAACAATATTAGCTGCTCTTTATATCTATTTTCTTCTTTACTCTCTTTCGTATCTGTGCTTCCATGACCTTGTGACCCTTAGCATTTTGAGTAATGTCACTAGTGTCCAGTGTGAGCATCTGGTGTCTGATTGTCCACCTGGCTAAATACAACATTAGCATAAAAACGCAAGTACCCAACACCTGAAATATATTAGCCAACAATTATTGCACTCTAAGC
>CAEFZY010066153.1:0-14378 GCA_903066815.1 Brachyrhaphis roseni
CTGTGTAATTTCTGTGACGCCATCACGCATTGTTGCATTTTATTGTGACCAACACGTCGCTCGCCGGGACGACCTGGGATCCAGAGGAAGAGAGAGAGCCTGACTTTTTCTAAAAGTTAACTTATTCAAAAACTCTTTTTCTTAACAGAACCTAAACCTGGAAATAAATCAGCAGGAGCTTAAATTAAGTACTAGTTTCACAATGTACATGAGAATAAACACAACACGTAAAACCCAATCTCAATTGGGATCAGAGTCTGAATCACACGTTTGTATGTGGAGTATAAGAAGACAAACACATACTTACACAGTTCACACTGTCTGCCCTTGAAACCCGTCGCACAGCTGCACACGACGGAGCCCCTTTCGTTCACACATGTCCCTCCGTTCTGGCAGGGCAGACTGCGGCAGTCCTGGGGCGACTCTAAAGACAGCAGCTGCCATTAAAACCCTCAGAGCAGAATGAGCTTCAGTCTCATGTTTCAGGCCCACTAGTTCACATCATCCACAGCTGATACCGTCCGCTGACAGATTCCAGCTCTACTCCAGTGCACCAGAACAGGAATCTTGTGCTTTATTTTTGTGCTAAAGTATTTAAATTAAAAAAGAGAAAGAGGGAGTGTACAATGAAATACCTACCAGGCTGTGTTCTCAAAGCTTTTTCTTCAATCTCTAGTGCAAGGCTAATTTTATTTGTTGTTTCTTCCATCTTTTCTAATCTGATAGGTGGAGGTCCTGCAAGGCAAAAAGAAAAAAAGAGAGAAACATTTCCTGTCATGTATCTTTGCGAAACGAGGAAATGAACAAATTACTCCATGATGACTCTGAGAGAGTTTAGATGTGGCACTGGCAGGGACTGTATACATTCCTTGTCCTGAAACGATGTTTTGTCGAAACGCCATTAAAGGTGGAGGAGAATCTTAAAGAGGAAATGTATTCTTGAGAGCAAACGCTAACATCTGGAAAAAGGTTTTACTGTTTAGCCTATATGCTACAGCAAGTGAATTTTTTTTTTCCAAAATCCTCAATAGAAAGTTAACTAATGGAAGAAAAAAGGTGCTAGAAAAAGTTAGCATGGTTTTCAAACATTTTTACAGATAAAAACTTAAAACGTGTGGCATTCATTTGTCATCCCTCACACCTATAATCTGACACCCCTGAATAAATTTATGTGCAACCAATTTTCTTTAAGAACATTGAAAACTATTTTTCTCCTTCCATTTTACAATTGTGCAATACCCCGTGTTGGTGTGTCACAAAACCCCACCGGTTTGTGGTTTTAACATCAAATTATACATTTTATTATGTTAAAATATTACAATTTCCAGTTGTTCTTGTTTAGAGTTCCTCTAATGCTTAGAGCCTTGATTCATAACAACTGGAACATTGATCAACATATTTGATTTATATTTGCTTGATGATTTTGATGATGGCCTCTGACAAAATGTAATGTTTATTGCACGTTTCATAATAGGTTACTGAATTATGTTTTTAAGGTGTGAAGCACTTTGAACTGCCTTGTTGCTGAAATGCCAATAAAGTTGACCGACTAACATAATAAATTGTACAAAGCATACTGAGGAGACTGAAACTATTGTCTTAAAGTAAAACTTCTTCAATCTCTTTTAAATATTCACGCGATCGTTTAAACTTACTGGTACGATGTCGGATCACTTTCGGCGTTAAGTGGGAAAACCTGGCCGTTATCTTCCCCCTCCGGTCAACCAGCTCAGTGTATCTGCTGCACAGGAACAAACACTGCTTAGCTTTTACAGTGGACCTGCTGCTGATGTTCATGTTTTAGGGTAGAGTGGACCGTAATCAGATGCCTGCTAATACCTGAACAGCTCTTCGGAGTTCTTTATTTCTGTGCTGCCGCCCAGGTCTTGAGGGTGAGATGTGGGAAATACGCGCATGGTCTGGATCTCAAGTCCCGTTACCGTGGGCCGCTCCCTCCTCCCAGGCCTAACCTGCGTTGGCACTAGGTTAACGGAAGGAAACAACAGCAGAGTAATTCAAATGTAACGTATTAGCATTTGTGGAGAGACAGAGCAGTAGGCACGGTAACTCACAGGTGGTAAAAGATAAGTGCTGCGGTATGCTGTGGATCTCTTCCTGTCCCGTGTTTTTGACAGACATGAGAGCGACGTAGTAGTGATGTCCTGGTGTCAGCTCACGGAGTGTGTATGACCCTAACTTCCCATTAGGCAGGAAGCGACTCCTGGTATTCAGACCACGGGTTACGTTGATCACAAAGCCATCTGGGACGTGTCGCGGATGGCGGCTCCAGGTGATCAGCGCTGAATTGAGGGTCACATGCGACAGGGAAAAATTCTGTGGGGGATAAGGCCCTGGGGGTAAAACATTTAAATGGTCAGATTCTGAATTTTATTGGACTTGTGTTTTTTGCCTCAGTAATTCATATAAATCTCTTATAGTACAAGGAAAAGGTCCTCCACAGACGTCTTCACAAAAAAAAATCAGAACTAGGGATGCAATGGATAACTTGCATCCCTATTAAGAATACACATTTTATCTCTGGTCAGATCCTCCGTAGCATGATGTTTAGGATAAGGATTCAAAGAGCTTACATAATTTGTTTTCTGTACATTAACTCTGAGTGGGTAATCTTTGTGAATGGAAAGATTGTTAAAACAATGTTGACTCCTAGTAGTGTTTGAGAAACTGTCTACTTACTTGTCCAGAATTGTAGAGGTCCTGCTGAGTGACTAGTGGAAGGAAATTCATCTGGCCTGATCCCACTTTGAGTCAAAACATCCACTGTATACATGTGGCCAGCCTGTAATGAACTGTGAAACATAAGGAGGGACACAGGTTGTGTTTACTCATCCTTAGTTTTGTCCAGAGCTGTTTGAAACTTTACATTTGTGGAAAAAGTGCTGCCCTCTGCCTCCTTAAAGAGACTCTGTCTTGTGCAATACATCAACACCTCCATCTAGTGGAGAAAAATGGAGCTGCGGCGGAGCCACTGGAACATTTAATGCAACGTCTTACCTGAAAGTGTGCTCAGTGACGCTCGAGTTGAGTGCAACAGTGAGAGGCTCGGTCCCATCTGAAGGCATTAAAGAGACATGCACCCTGCTGACGGCTGCATGATGAGCAGCCTGGACCAGCCAGCTCAGCCAGACCTGGGAGGACGACACATTGAGCAGCTGCAGCTTTTCCACCCGCTGCGGTCCTGGCACAGAAAGTTTGATTGTTGAAACTCAAATTACTACATTTAAAAAAAACACAAAAAAAAAACCAAAAGGAGATGCTCACTTGTGCGAATTAGCGCAGTGGCAGGCTGGCTCGTGTCGTTGCCGTAGGCTTTGAGTTTGATGGAGATGGTGGAAATGTTGTACAGCTTGCCGGGAACCAGGTCCCGCAGAACGTGAGCGGAGTGCTGCTTGTCCAGGTAGTCCGTTTTGGGGGTGCTGTTGCCCAGGGGGGCGTAGGTCACAGCGAACATGCTGAGCACTCGGTGGGATTGGTCTGGCTGATCCCAGCGCAGTTCCACCTTGTTCTCCTCCACACGCAGTACATGGAGACCAGACGGGGGTAGCAGGTCTGGGAAAAGCAGCAACCTTGGGATTTTTATTCTACACAATGCGGTGCTTTGAAAAAGTATTTCAAATTGAAAAATACAGTACTTTATTAATTCTAAAGGGAAATTATATGTAATTCATTAATTCAATATTCTTCAAAGAGTAAAGTTATTTAACTTATTAATTTACTAAATTATGAATTTAATTTGTTTGTCTTTGTTGGGATTGAATGTGACAGAGCAATACAAAGCAGCCTGTAATTGCAAAGTGGAAGAAATATTATCTGTGGTTTGTAAAATATTTTACAATAAGCAACGTGAGAAGTATGGGTATGCATATGTATTCGGCCCCCCTACTGGAATTACAGGTGCAGCTGTGTTTGAGTTTTGCAAATCTAGAGAATCAAATACAGTTGGTATGGATTTGAAGATTGACTTCCACATATTGCCACAGATTCTCAGCTGGATTTAGGCCTACAATTTGGAGAAAGAAAACCTTTTTGCACGTGGGGCTAAAGGTAAAATTTTACCTTATCACCTTGTTGACCTTCATTATTTACTAATGTTCTCTAAATCCTTCACGGAATTTGTGAGTGCAGTCTGATTGTTGACCTTACTGACCTTTCTCACAGTCTTTGCCTGTGAGGCCCACTTTGCAGACACAGTTGTAGTTTCCTCTCCTGTCACTCCAGCAGCTGCCTCGAGTTCCACAAGGTTTCAGCACACATGGGTCCTCCACTTGGTGGTGACAAAGACAAACAGTGGCAATAAGATACTGTAGTTTATGTATCAACAGTCTAAGAGTAATAAAGATTATGTTAATCCCATTTAATGCTAAACAGAGATGGAAATAGATATGTGTTGTGTGTATAACCACAAACAAAATAAGATGAGGAACGTATGGAAATGCAAGAAACCAAAAAGGACAGGTTTTTGTCTGTTTTGCTTTTACAATTAATTGACTTTTGCTTTGTCACGATTACTCCATTTGCTACTATACATCCAAAACCATTTTTGTAGAGTATTTTCACACCTGGTAGACTCGTGGTAGACTCTGTTTGATTGTGACAAAAATTGCAAAATTTGTTACATCTTCAGCTAGTGAGGTTTGCTTTCATGCTGCACCGTGTCAAACGATCCAAACCCATTGAAAAACTGCAGTTCACACCCTCGCCTGTGGTGGCGCTGCACCAAGAACCACTGAAGGAAGGGACACAGAAACCTCCAAAGAAGACCTGAGTGAAAATTCCTTCTTCACAAAATGTAAACAAAAATGGAGTAGCTTCAAACTGTAGCAGTTGTAGGATTTGTTTTTGACTTTGGTAAAATACTATGAGCCTTTTCTCTAACATTCGACTCTTGCATTTGTGTTGATTGTATTTACCCAGAATGCCCTGCGCTATAGTCCTCTTCCTTTCTTCCTCTTCTTGTTTTTGGAGTGATCTCTGGTCCGTTTACAGACCAGAGACAGCATATGCATTGGCAACATGGCAGAGTTCACTTCAGCTGAACTGAAACGTAGGCTTTTAGGCGGACCATATTTAGCTTTTTTGGTCCCCATCAGAGTTCGATTCCGCATTCACACCTCCCCAAACTAACTAAACTTTCTAGGCAAACAGACTAGAGTTTGATTAAAGTGGACTAAAAAGGGCTGGTGTGAATACACTCTTCATGTACCTCATTTACCGGTAAAGATACTATCACTATATCCAACTCTAACAATTAAGAAGATATGCTGGCGTGCACAACATTTCAAGGAGTTTTTTTTCTGTCCTCCTTAGCCGCTTTAGGATTTTCAGTGTGAAATTTATCTGCGCATTGCATTTAAAAACAACAGTGACCTTGGTGGGTGTTCTGTCCATCATCATCTTGATTGTCTTTGATTGGATTTGGTTGACACTGAAATTTTAAAATTTTAATGAGAAAAACTCTGAAATCTTGTTGTCCTGACCTAACAGGAGTCCTTGGACTGAACTATCTTACTTGGCGTCCAATTAGAAATGCCTTATAATAAATATGGGGATAAAAATGGATCCTGCATTAAAACGTGATTGTCAAGTCAACTTTGTAAAATAATTATTTTTCCAGTTAAGGCATCTGACAAGAGTTAAGCCTAACTTGCCTCCAAGAGCAATACTGAGACAGTCAGATGCTTTTATTACCCATCGCCTTGATTATTACAGTGCTCACTGTTTTCCATTAGCCAGGCTTACATTGCTCGCCCACAACTCAAAACGTAACCACTTGATATATAACTAGGACTTGCAAACATGGCTACATTCCACAAACTTTGGCCTGAGCAGTGTGGATACACAGAGGAGAGCTATTCCACAATTTCAAAGCAGCTGCAGCAAAAGCTTGATCTACTCTGCATTTTAGTTGGGGCTGTGAAACAGCCAGGAGAAACTTTGACCAGAATGCTCCTTAGGGCGTGTGGATGATTGAGGAGAGAATGTTAAATACAACCCGAATGCCAGAAAGGTTCTTTAAATTTGAACTCAATAAAAACTCAAAGACGTTCAAATCACATGAGGCAATATGTTATTCACAACAGAACATAATGTAACAAATGTTTAAAATGAGAAATTGTACAACTTTATTCACTAAATGCAGCAGGCACCAAAAAAGTTGGGATAGCAACTAAATTTACCATGGTGTAGCATCTCTTTTAAAAAACAAAAAAACAGTTTGAAGATGTCTGGGGATCAATATATTGATTGATAAATAGCAGTTCTTGATGCAGTGCTATCTGGACATTTTTTTTTATTGATTACAGACCCCAAATTACCCTCGCAATCTAATTTTAACCACAAGACCTAAATTTCATAATTAGATATTGGATACAGGACTAAAAACAAAAGGGAAGAACGCCTTTGCAATTGTAACACTTTTTCTGAGAGTTAAGAGATAAACATGAGAATCTCAAGGTAAATATCAGAAACTCTTTAAGTTTACTTACACATCTGGCAGCGTTCCCCAAAGAAACCGTCTTTACACATACACACATAGTACTGTCTGTAACCCCGACACACGCCTCCGTTCAGACAGGGGCTGGACTCACAACCATCTTGCTCTGCACACAGATATTTGCACATCGGTAGAATTCGTCCTTTTATATCGTTGGCTAAATGTACAATATTTGTGGTTGAAAAGCCATTGCACCTATTTCACAGTTCTGGCCTTTGAAGCCTTGTGGACAGTGACACAAGTAGGAACCAGGCTGATCCTCACATGTCCCCTTGTTCATGCAGGGCTCAGACAGGCATTCATTTGTGTCTTAAGAGGAAATGAAACATTCACATGTAGGAGCCATATATGTGTGAATATTCTTTTGTGTTTCTGTGAATGTCATAAATCTGCGGAAAGCCTTACCAATCTGACAGCGTTTTCCACTAAAGCCGTCCTTGCAGACACACTTATAGGACCCAATCTTGTTCTGACAAGAACCGCCGTTGAGACAAGGCTGTGATAAGCACTCGTTAATCTCTGTCGAAAAAAGAAACAATTAAGTTAAGGTACATGTAAAGTAAAGCATAACTCCGAAGCACTGAAGGATGTTTAACTTTAATTAGCCAAGTTAAACATGGCTAACTTGGCCATGTTTAACTTGGCCAAGTTAAACTAAACTAGGAACAAAAGACAAAATGTGTATATATTTTTTTTGGTTTTTATTTTCCTCTTTTATTTTTGTTGAAAGTTTTACTTTCAACAAAAATATGCACAAAATTTTTGTGCATAAAATTGCACAAATTGGAATTGTGCAAAATAAGCTTGTGTAATGGAAACACAGCAATTTTGAAAAAACTCACGTTTGCATAAAAAGTTTTCATGCCGGGATGAGGTGGTTTTTCAGCCATATCAAATTTTGTGAATTTTATAAAAATGCAATGGAAACACTTTTGTATATAGCATCATGCGCTTATTTGTAGACACTAGCCTTCTTTGACAATGCGCAGCTGGCTCCACGAGAGCTCTCACAGCATCTCAAAGTTCATCAAATGTTGAGTTTGTTACTCAAAAGTGTTAACTCTTTTTACCGACTACAATTTCCCTAAAACACGTCGCTGCTCCCCAGCATAGGTTTGTCTCTCCAACACCTGAATAGCGTCTCCTCTCCTGGCCGTTGATGAGCACTAGCATAGTGGCTAAAATAGGAATATATCTCCTGTAACTGTTTACATCAATCACCACCATGACTTTTAAATGACTTATCGCATACACAGACTTATTCACATGTGATTTTAGTTCTGCTTTTAATTCAGTAGAAACATCGTAATAGCTGTTTTTCGATATTAGCAGAATATCGAGAAAGTTTTGCACACATTTAGAAACGCAGCTACTGTAAGAGCAAAACAGTTTTTCACATGGGCTTGTTTTGGGGGTTGGAGAGGGTGCATGTGTTGTTGTGTTCTACAGACCCTTACAAACGGGCGGGTGGGTCCATTCTCCCTGAGTGCTGCAGATGCTCTGCGTGGAACTGGGCACAGACGTGAACCCTGAATGGCAAACATACGCAGCAACGGAGCCTGGTGTTGTCGAGGAGAACTGGACCTCAGCGTGTTTGACATGGAGGGGCGGTCCGCAGCCCAGCTCTAAAACGAACGCAAACACGCCAATAAATACAAGCATGGCTGCATAGTAACAAGATGCTCACAGTGGTCCCTCACCAAAGCACACCAAAGGTTATGGAGGTGCTTTCCATCAAGAACCGTCTGTATTTGTCCTGCTAAAATTACTTCCAGCGTGTTGTTAAGAGTGTGTAGACATGAATCACCATGTCTAATCATGTCTTACTTTATATAGCCTACACAGCCATCTATATTTGTAAATGCGGGGCCTCTAGTGCAGCAACACCGCTAAGATTATCTTTAGATGGAAAGCTAATATCTACGCACTTTAACAACTCAGGATGTCCTCCGGCCTCGTCTAATCTGTCCAGGGCAACATCTTGTAAATGTCAACATCAGGGGGAGATTAAGACATTGTTGCCCGGTGACACAAAGTCTGCTTACCTGCAGAGGGATGTAGTGAGCTCCGACTTATTTGACAGTCTTTTCCGCTGTATTCGTCAGTGCATTCACATTTATACTTTCCTAGGTAGTGAAAACACGTTCCACCGTTTTGGCAGGGAGTGGAGGAACAGGGGTCTGGCTTTCCTGAAAACCAAAGAAAGGACTAGAATGAAATTCTTTCTTTTAATTACTGTGGTACTTTACTTTTCTGGCATTCAGGATGAGGCTAGCAAACATTTGAATATCAAAGAAAAACTAGGAATTGTACAAGAAAGGAACATTACAAGAACAACACACTCACCCTCCACTTTATTAGGTACACCTTGCTAGTGTAACGAATAAGCTTATAAGGGGTGGAACGCCATTTTGCCTACAAATCGCCTTAATTATACATGGCAAAGACTCAAAAAGGTACTATTAACATTCCCTAAAGATTTTGGTCCATATGAACATGACAACATCACTGAGGTTCTGCAGTTTTGGTGCTCTACTGATAGAGATCAGATGACTGTAAAAACGCCGTTAGAATACAGCATTGCCATCATGTTCTAGAAACCAGTTTGAGACGATGTATTATCTTGCTAAACTCAGCCAACAGAAGTCAGAAATTACTGACAGAAATTCTGAACCTTCCATCTGAATATTGCAGTTGAAATTAAGATCTGCCCAGGCGATGTATTTCAGACCCGTTATTGTACATATTTAGCGACTATGAGTAAATCGTGGGATTGGGCAATACGGCTTCAAAATAAAATCTCTGATTGTTTTCATACCAGATCTGATGTTAATTAAAAACATTTTTTTTCTCACTTTCTTTTTTAGAAAAAGAAATTACAAATGACTTGTAAAAGTGAATTTTATTTCAAACATCCTCTTCTGTGTGTTGTACTATGGGAGTATCAGAGCCATAGTACATTTACTTTTAATTAAATTAATAAAATAATCATATTAGCAGATCAAAGAAGAAAATTTACTGAGAAAAAAAATCTTCCAAGTACCAGAAAACAGTCTTTTTATTGAGAAAAAAGCTTGGATAAAATGACCAAAATATGATGCGTCTACCTCAGTCTATGTGGTTCTTTTTTCGAAATAGATGCAGTTGTTTGCACGGCCGTTTCACAGTCCTGCTACTGATAACTATTTGACACATATGTGTTAAAAGGCATTTCTATTAAGTATTATCTGTAAAACTTATAACAAAAAACTTAAAACGAGGAATGTTGAGCAATTTCTGATCTTATGCTTTGGTATTTTTGTGTTGAGTTCTCATTAAATGGCTACGTTATTCTCCTAATATTACAGATATCTTAATGAAATATCATAGTCGTATTAAAAAAACCCAACTAATTGTAGCTTGGCCCTAATATTCCGTCGTAAAGTTGTCCTGAATTTAAAGTCCAAATGAATAGAAGCTGTAAAACACGCTTCGGCTGACATCACCCCCAAAATATAGAAACCCAAGGAGGGCAACAAAATAACTAAATCCAAATCTTCCAAAAATTAACCCAAAAATTCTATTTAAGCAAATTATGACATAAGCTTCTTGTTAACTGACAGGAGTGGCATATCGTGTGGTCTGGTGCTGCTTCAGGTTTCAAGGGGTCGTGTGTTACAGATGGTATTCTGCATGTCGGCTGTAATGAGAGGTTCTATGGGCCTCTGTTCTATGGCTTGCTGTCATCTTGAACCACGCTGCCCATTCTCCACACAGCAGACACTTAGTGGATAGTTTCTTTATTTCTGACCATTCTCTGCAAACCTGAAAAATTGCTGTGTGTGAAAACGTCCACAGATCAACAGGTTTCTGAAATATCGTACAGTTATGAGAAAGCAGTCTTTTTATTGAGAAAAAACAAACAAACAAAAAAAAGAGACAGGCTTCTTGTTGGAGCCAGCCTCTCTGGCACCAACAACGTTCAAAATATTTCAAATCCCCTTGTTTTCACATTCTTGGTTTGAACTTTAGCAAGTCATCTTCACCACATCTAGATACCTGAATGCACCGAGTTGCTGGCCTGTAATTGGTTGGTTTACTCTTTGAGCAGACAGCAAAAAGAACAGTACATTATGAAGTGGACGGTGTTTGTTTATATAGCTGAAACCAGAAGTTTATGTACACCAAATAAAAACTCATACATGTTTTTTTCCCCTCAATGTCTGAAGTTGAAACAGAACAAACTTCTTTTATTTTAGTTCAGCTAGAGTTAACAAAATAATTTGTCTACATCATTCTGTATGATGTAGACATCTTATTTTGGTAAATAAGATAAATATATTGACATATTATTTCTCTAAATATCATTGCATTCAGCAAATATAAATAATTTTGGTGACTCTAACTCTATTTTGGTCTGATTTGCACATTATTAGCTTAAACATACTGAAAGCATTAGAGTTGTCTGAGTCGTTATTGACTTATTTCCACACATTTACTTTAATAGTTTCACACAAACCTGCAACCAAATATTAGACATAACAGTAGAGTGGTACTCACCCACTTCGCAGTGTTTTCCAGTAAATCTGTAAGGACACACACATCTGTAGCTCCCTCCCTCTTCCTTACAGGAGCCTCCATTACGACAAGGGCTCGACGCACATGTATTAAGTCTAACTGGAAAGAGACAGTCAAAAAGAGGAATCATTGAAGAAGAGAGCACTCTAGCTTTTAATCACACAAAATGCATCTCTTCCACTCCGTTGAGATTCGAGTCATAATTTGAGGAAATAGCCCATAACTCCGTCATACGTACAAATTATCATAAGCCTCTCAGCATTGCAATTTTTCAAGGAGCATTACGAGTGATGGCATGTTTCCTAGGGCATGAAAAGCTGCTGTTGGACTTGAGCCCGGGTAATAACGCACAACACAGAGGGATGTTTTATGAATGCTGCTTAAAAGCCGATTTATATGCAGGCACTGCTGAATGTTTTAATCAATTATTCTACCTTTTTCACAATGTTTGCCAGAGTATCCATATCTGCACTCGCAGGTGTAGCCTCCGTCTCGTTCGTAGCAGTACCCGCCGTTCAGACAAGGCGAGGAGTCACAGACCGACTGGGGCTGTACTGAAAAACACATAACAAGACTTGATTGTGTTCCACTGCAGTGGGGGACAGCAAAGCTCCAAAGTTTTGCTCAAGCACATGGAGATTTGGTTCAACTTCATAAAAAAACAAAAACAAAACAAAAAAACAGTTAGTTTTTTTATTCAGTTGATTACAGAACAATCAACAACATCAAAGATGTCAATTTCACCCAGTATTCACGATTTGAACAGCCCCAGAATGTTAGAAGTTCAGTTATGAAACTCAAGTGTTTGTGCCTACAGGAAACACATATACATGCAGTAATAAACATAGTGTAGCCAGAAGTTTACATACACTGATGATGGGCATGACTGTCACATTAATTTGGGGTTTTTAAGGATTCTTCAAAGCTGTTCTTTTTCCAAATGTGGTAATACAGACTGAAAGATATGCATATATTCAAACAAAGTCTTTTAATTAGAAGCTCAGAAGTTTCGAGAAAACCTTTCTCTTGCCATCAGTGATTATGTTTGACTGCAGCAGGAAGTTTCCCTTTGCTAGCATAAACAAGGACTTGCTTGACAGCACTTGTCGGACTGACCAATACTCAGAACAATGGAAATGTCCAAGGAACTCGGTCAAAATTTAATGGGAACTGTACAATTTACAACCTTAAAAAGAACCTTAAGCCACTTCTGAAAAACTGCAGATTCCAACACAGCCAGTTCAAACAATTATATGCACATATAAGTTTGTTAGGATTTCAACATTTTGCCAAGGAATGAACCAGAAACAGCCAGGGGAGGCTCCAATCTGCCATAAACTGCTCACAGCGAAGCAAGTGTTACAACGCCATGGACTGGGAAGGAGAACACCAAACAAAAAGCCTAAGCTCCAAAATTGACACCAATGAAATCTACCAAAAACTGGAACTACACACACGGATGAGCCAATTGCGAAAGTTTGTTATGTTTAGATAGCACAACTATTGAGATGTTTGGTGACACTAAATGGAGGAAAGGGTGAGGGAATCAAGGTGAGGCTTTCAAACTTTATACCACTGTAACTGTCAAGCATGGTGGTGGTTGTACAATGCTAAGAGTCTGTTTACTGTCGGCTTAAAGGGTATAACAGCACAAACATCTAACATCAACTTCACATAAAATCGACAGCTTAACCAATGCAATTTGAAGACAGCGGTGTGTTTCAACAAACCAAAGATACGCTGGTTTTAAATTATGCCAAAACAGGGAAAGCTTTCGGAATGGCTATGACCTAAAGCCCAGAGAAAAATTGTGGACTACAGCCAAGAAGCGAAGTCCATGTAAGAAAGCCAACCCACTAAAAGTTTGAACCAAATATTAGTAGAAGTAAATGTGCAACATTGACTTTTGTATGATTGGAGAAAATCAACAATTCCACCACACCCATGACAAGGGTACGAAAACTTCTGACTGAAACTGCAGCTGCCAAAGTGTTTGTTCACCATGCTGGTGCCTCAGGGTCTTACCAGGGTAAAAGTCCATATGATCAGGCTCCACTCCAGTGTAACATGTACAAAGATAAGCTCCTCCATACTCCAAACAGGGACTTCCATCAGGACATGTTCTGCTGTTACTGCACAGGGTCTGAGTTATTCCTGAGTTAGGGGAATACAGAGAAGCAGGTTCATAAATTTTGGAGGAAAATATCTCAGTCACAGAGTGACTCATTCATCAAGGGATTATTCAGTTCATACCCACCCAGCTGACAGTAGGCTCCGGTGTAGCCTGGAGGGCATTCACAGGTTCCATTGATGCCCACGCAGACGCCCCCGTTCTGGCAAAGGCATTCTACTGCAGACACACACACACACACACCCACGCAGATTGAGATCGGCTGTGTGAAAGATCCAGTACTAATAACCATCATCAATGCCACATGTTGAGTGTCTTTCATCTGATATATTGCAAACCCACGGTTCTCAAACTAGCACCACTTGAGTTTCAAAAGGGAAAGCAAGTGAGAAATGCTGATTTCTGTGCTGAGTGTCCATCTAATGAAAGTTAGCAATGTGAGCTAATAATGGTGTACTTCTTTATAGTTTGTGTATCCCAGCAAAATGGACAATGTTCAATACCAAAAATTGTACAGTACTTTCTTGTTGGATATTTAGCAAGAAGTACAAAAAAACACACGACTATTTGGAAATGTTGACTCCTGAAATAAAATGGAAAGCAAAATTTAAAAAATATTTCAACAAAACATGCATTGCCAATCTAGAGAAACTTGCGTTTATCATTGGTCGCATTGATTACTACATCAGTATCTTCACAGGTCTGCCTTAAAAATCAATGAGGCAGCTGATCCAGAACGCTGCTGCTGGTGTTCTGACTATAACTAGGAAGATGGAGCACATCATCCAGTTCTAAAGTCTTTCCACTGGATCCCTGTAGTTCAGAGAATAGTCTTTAAAATACTGTTGTTGGTTGATAAATCACTGAACAGCTTAGCACCACAATAGATTAAAGATCTGCTGTTGTCATAGCAACCTTCCAGACCTCTCAGGTCTTCTGGTTCTGCTCTGCATCCCCAGAACCAGAACCAAACAAGGAGACACAGCATTCAGCTTTCATGCACCACGAATCTGGAACAAACTTCCAAAAAACTGCAAAACTGCAATTTTAGTTCCTTTAAATCAGGGGTCACCAACGCGGTGCCCTCGGGCACCTGGTCGCCCTCGGGCACCTGGTCGCCCTCGGGCACCTGGTCGCCCTCGGGCACCTGGTCGCCCTCGGGCACCTGGTCGCCCT
>CAEFZY010066161.1:0-43298 GCA_903066815.1 Brachyrhaphis roseni
GTTGTTAATTTGATAACACTAGTAAAATAGTTTACTTCACAATAATGGAATAACCTCGATGTCCACTGACAAAACTCAGACTATGCTATATAAAAAAAATATAAGCCCGACCTAAACAACCCACTTAAATGAACTCAACATAAACTGACCATGAGTACAGAGGGACAAAATCATAGCAAAACATTATGACAACACCAACAAAGCGAATTTAGACACTCACCAGAATAGACATGTCTGGAGCAAACTTGTAGATAACTTGGGATGTTGGAGAACGTAATATCAGGACGTCTCACCGCTGATACCCAGGACAATCATCTCCTTTTCGTTAGCTCCGATAGCTTAGCTCCGATAGCTTAGCCCCCTCGCGTTGTTTACAAGTAGGAAAACAGTGAAACGAAAGTCCGTTTTCCACCTTTTTACCGCTTTGGTCGTGTGATCGGATATTACTTACAATAACGTAGCAAGTTCGAACCATTGCTAAATAATTTTAAGTAACTTAGATTCAAAAATTCAAAATATCTGTGAGACAGTCGTTTTGTCAGTTATGTATATGGCCATACAAGATGGCGCTCACGTCCCTACGTCTAAAGCAGTGACATCACGCTCCAAAGCTCTATTGTCAGAATAAATTAATCAAATAATTTACTACTAAAATATTTGCGTTTTGAGGCTAGAGTTTCAAACAATTATTTCCAAACAAAGTGTGTTTTGGCTAAGCTCATCATTCCTAGACATTGCTCTCAATCCTGTTTCTATGCAACAAAGTTCGACTTACTTTAAGCAGAAGTTCGGTGACTTCGTAGTGACCGTACGAGCAGGCGTTATGAAGAGGCACCAGGCCGCTGCAGGACAAGACACACATGACAACAGGAAACTGGGCACTCTGGTTTTGGCTACTTCCTTTGAGAGCCACTCACCCTTTGTCCTTGGCGTGAACATCGGCGCCATGCTGAAGGAGGAGCTGAACGATGCGGACCCGGTTGTAGCCTGCAGCCAGGTGGAGGGGCGTGGACTGCAAGAGAGGACTGCCTGTTAGCCCATACGCACGCAGACATACGCTCTCACACACTCTCAGACCAGGCAGGCTTAGTGTCTACTGTCTCCAATGGCAACAAGTGGCTGATTAGAGCCAGAAGCAAAATTGCTATTGCAGGCTGTGCCGGGTGAGTTGCAGATGAATGGCTGATTTGATGATGCAAGTTCAGTAGAGTTTGAGGGCAAGCCCAGCACAAATAAATAAGAATTATTCTGTTGCTCAGGATATTATCTCATCCAAGTCGGTAATAAAAAGCGTCATCCTGACTGCTCACCTTAAATATCTTTCAGTGAAATAAATAATAATAAAAAAAAACAACTTTGGGTCTGAGAGATTAACAACTATATTTTATGCAGTGAGTAGAGCAAAAAAAGTAGTTACTTATTATGAAAATATGGTTGGGATGCATTACAGTTGGGATGCAACAGTGGCCTAATTTATATTCATTCAGCTCCATTTACTTCAAATGTTTTTATATATAACATAATAATACATATATATATAATAAAAAGTAGAAAACAAAGTATTTCCAAAGTATTTCTAAAGTCTTTCCACTCTTTCCCATGTTGAAACTCCAATTTTCAATAAAACTTTATGGAATTTTATGTAATAAAAATAGCAGCAGTGCAAGCCTAAATAAAAATTATGCATGTTTTCTTTGTAGAAAAAGCCTTTTTTATTCTTCACATTTTTCCATAAATTCTCAACTGATTTTTGGTTTGCTTATTTTAATTTGATATGACTTGACATGTTCAATTGAAGCCAACTGAATGTTTAGGGTCATCCTCGCCTGGAAGGTAAAAATCCACCTAAATGTAACATTTTTGCAGCCAATAGCAGGAATATGGCTCAATTACCCTTAGTTAGGATTCCATCCCTCTTACATCAACTCTGTCCTGCTATAGAAACACACCGCTCAGTGCATGATGCTGCTTCTGCCGTGTTTAATGGCGAAGTTAGCGAACCTCCTAAGCCTTCATGAAACAGGTGGTTGTTTTTTTTTTTTTAGATTACGCACCTGTTGAACGTTTGCTAACTAGATGATTTCTGAAGCCAACAGTGTACATTTAATTCTATGTAGAGGTACCAGGACACTACTTCATGTTCAAGTTCTCTAATCTCATCAAATCCCAACTGTAACAGGACGCAGAAAAGCTGGAGTAAAAGCAAGCCGAGATTGAAAAAAGAAAGCCTGCTGCAAGGCTAGAGGAAAACAAATCACATGGATTCATTTAGGTCAAGAAAAGTCAACATTAGTAAATGCAAAGCTGTGTTTCCAATTCTTCCAAAATCAAGCTTTTAAACTTAAAAAACCAAAAGGGACATTATTTCAAGTTTCATGCAGTGATGTTAATGTCAAACCCAAATGAGGCCAAAGTGTAACATCTCAAGCCAGAGTGGTGAAGTCAAACTGATGAGGCGTTTTGCAGTGGATCATTCAGCATGGAACAAGCAATTAAAAGCTTTTACAATAAAAGGGCAGCACAGCTCTTGAATGATGACGAGTGAAATGACGTCCATTTACTGCATGACAAACTGATTGGACAGGGGATGTGAGAAAGGAGGCACGAATTTCACAACAACAACTCCATGATTCGCGTGACAGGATGCAGAGAGGCGGGCCCTGAGGCATGCATGAGAAGTTGTCAAAAAAAATAAAATTAAATAAATAAATTAGAAACCGAACCAGATACAGGCTGACAAAGTGATTCACAGAAGTGTGGGTGAGTGTGCAGAGCATAGGAGGACAGACGCCAAAAGACAAGCAGGCAGTGGACATTTTGAGCTCCTCTCCAGCTTCGAAGAGACGCGTCGTCACCATGACAACATCCCAGCTCATTCAAACAGTACGTCTCTCTCGCTCACACAGCCACTTCCGCGCGCACACACACACACACCAGAGGAGCGTCAGGGTAGGATACATGAGTGACCCGCGTACCCAGGTCCATGATGTGCAATTAACAAGTGACAGGCAGCTTATTGGTCAAATTAAAACAAAACAAAAAATGATGGATTAAAAAGAAATAAAAACAAAAATAAAGATCACAACAGTGCATCAATCAAGTGGCCATTATCAAGGTCAACTTACCAGCATTTTTTGTGAGGTTGACTGATCGACAAATGTTGCCAGAGTCACACGGAAAACAAAACGAAACACAAATTACAAAATGACAGCATCTCGTCACAGAAATTTCCCTCTCTCAATCTAAGTCAATGAAAAACAAATATTTATTTTTATTAAAAGAAACAATGACACACATCTGTAAAATGTGACAGAATAAATGCAGGACATCGCCAGAAAGAGCTGGGAGATGATGCTAATCTGAAATGTGCCCGTAGACCCAAAAACAAACCAGACAGCATAGAGAAGGAAAAAAAAAAATCTAGATATGACTGAAGATCACGACCCTACTGGGTCAACCACATTTATTGGTACTACAGTAAAGATGTCTAAAAAATTAAAATAAATAAAAGCAAGCAAATAATTAAGTTAATAAATCCATCTTTTATTCCAGAAGTGTAAACCCACAATCAAAGTTTGAATAATCCAACCTCTAATTTGAGCACATGTACTAAGGACGGGAAGAAAATCCAGTGGTAAGTAATAATAAAAATAATAATTGTTAAACAAAAACAATGGGAGCTGAATTCACCTCTGTTCCAGGAAACCTCAATCAAATGATAACGTTATAAATTAAGAGTGAGTGAATTTAGTGTCAACTTCACACGCTTTACCCAAATTTAGTTAAAAATTGCTATTTCTTAATCCAAACATTTTTCCCCATCACTGAATAAATATACTGAAATTAAAAAGTATTTTTTTGGCTCTATTTTCTATGTTAGAGTATGCCACTGCAATAAAAGATGAATTTATTTTAAGGCTTTTCAAATCTTTGCTATTCAATAAATGTGGCCGGCGCAGCACGTTGAGAAAGAAGTTGCTGATTGACCCCTTATGAGTTACTCTCAAAAAAGGCCCGAGCATATGTAGAGAAATTATAATCATATCTTCAAAAATTAATGCATGGAAGTAAAAGAAAGACAACAAAAAAGAAATTCAGCCATGTTAAAAAGAAAGTGCACCTTATATTATTTCTGATCACAAGTGCTTCAGAGTGTACATCTTCCACCATGATTATTAATGGAAAGAAACGGTATTTTCCAACAATGTGGATAAATTTTGGGAAGAAAAATGAACTTTGTGGAATATAATGAACTTTTTGTTGCGACCCAACGTTTGTGCTCTCTGAATGAACTCAAAGCGACCTCTAGAAGAGGAGACGACGCTGCCAACAAAACGACACCAGAATCCAAACGTGATGGAAGACAATTCAGCTGGAACTAAAATGGAAGTTTGTGCCAACACTATTTTTTGGTGAACAAACAGAATCATCCTGGAGCTATCTCATCTGGTCTAATGGTTTGGACTTTGAAATAAAAGAGCAAAAATTAAAATTATGAGTATGTGCACCTTCAAGGAATTAAATCCCAAGATCAAGACTGTTGAAAGGACGGGCACAGGTGACCTTCCAGAATGTTCTGGCAAGCATTCATAATTACAAAGGGCGTTTAAATTATAGAAAACAGTGTTATTTTTGTGAGAGTTGATACTCTTACTCTCAAAAATTCATACCCTACACCCTCTTTACAAACTAACCCAGCGATTGTCAGACTACAGTAGTGAACTGTTCAGCTAGCGCTCCTGCTGCTTCCTCTATTCAGAGACAAAACATCCATTTGGAAACTCAAAACAGCACTTTGAGTGGACAGGACAGTGTAAAAGGAGTCATTAATAAGGTGTAGCACAGCTGGGTAATTTACCTTGCGGCCATCACTGGCATGACAGTTGACATTTAATGGAGTCAGCAGTGCCATCAGCTTTTCTTCATTCCCACTCCTGAAAACACACCAACCATCAACCCGACAATAGACATCTGACATCATTCTTTTGGGCTTCGGGGAGGGAAAACGTACGTTTGCTGTGCAGCTACTTATTTTGCATTTTCAATAGCAACATGCAGCTAGAAAAGAGCTCGCCCAGCAGTTTAATTTCTACCTGAAACAAATTTGTCATTTCACATTTCTGCCTCCAGCTGCATACACTGCTGGAAACACACTCACCTCGCTGCTTCCAGAAGTTCATCTTTCTTGTATTCACCTAAAAGAACAAAAAAAAGAAACATTGTTAAAGTGAGGCATTTTAAACACTGTGGGTTGACACTTCTTTACGGTGGAGATAGATTTAGAACCAATTATGGATGCTGCATCCATATGGAGGTGGGAGGAAACAGTTGGGACTCAGACATGCTGAGTTTTGCTCATACTACACTTTGGTTCAAATGTGCTGACAATTTCCGTGCATTGCCATTAAATAAGTTATGAAAATTGTTTTTGTTTGAATCATTGCTAAGGAGTTGCAATTCTTTTGCAGAATCAGAACATTTATGGTGCTCCATTACGTTTAAAGGAGGGAATCAAGTATTTTCCAGGCACACATCCATGTCAATTTATAGCACAATCAAGTGACTATGTTACCATCGGTTGTTATTTTGCATAACATCCCTCCTGTAAGCTACTTTGTTACTTAATGGTAGACTGACCCAAGGTCATATGTAGCTCATGCAGTCTACAGGGGAAAAATGTTTTTGCCTGCAAAGAAACAAAGGAATCCAGTCAGAGTTTCTTCAAAATATTGCACCCAAGTACATGCAAGTGCAAAGACTATAAATTTGCCTCTAGATTGCAAACCGCATTTCTTTAAAAGAACTTGTTGCATTGCGTCTGCAGACACAATGACTACAAGAGTGCCGCTTCCTTCAGCTTTAGCCATTAGACCTCGTTCAATATTTTCAAAAATTCTCACTTTTTTCTAAGTTTCCAGAAAATCCTGAGCAAAAAAAATTAAACAGAACCTCTTTATGGACTCACAAAACATTTGCTGCATTGAAAAACAATTGTTTTCCAATGTCTTCAAGCAGCATTTATGTCAGATCATCTCTCAATGATATATGTTGTAAAAAAGTGATTTGTTTTGCACCAAAAATACTAGTCCTAAGACACAGAAAATACATAAGATGGTCAGTATATAGAAAAAAAGAAGAAAAATATGGCAAAAAAACATGCCTTAGCTCAAAGAAATGAAAAAAGTAGCATTTATGAATGAGTACATAAACAGTAGTGCTTGTAGTCAAATTGCAGCATTTAAAGGGACACTAAAATCCCTTTAGTGTCCCAGCAGCAGCAGGAAGTGTGCTGCTGACGAACTACAAGGTACTGACCTGTAAGAACAGCCTTAGCTGATGGGTCAGCAAGATCAAGAGCTGATTTTCCATCGGTGTTGCGGATGTTTGGATCAGCTCCATGCTGGAGTAAGACTGTGTTAAAAGAGGGTGAGATCAATACAACTTCAGTAATTTAACTACTGCATATTTCATTTCATACATGAGGCACTCAGCCAACCAAGTGCTGTATTTAAGGGACACAGAGCAAATTTTCTAATGTCAAAACTCTTAATTTAAATTCAGCACCATCACCTTTCTACTTTAAAACATGAAGGTAAGATTTTCTGGCTCAGACATTCTAAAAGATGTTCTTTCACATTTCCAAAAATCGCAAATGCTCAAATATAAAGCGGCAGATCCCCTTACCGATGCATACATCTATCTTCCCCTTGATGGCAGCCTCATGCAGTGGGGTGTAGTTCCAGTTGTCTCGGGCATTGGGATCTGCACCTTGACACAAGAGGAGGCTGACGACCTCTGCGTGCCCGAAGGAGCAGGCATTGTGTAGCGGGATGAGACCACCGTCATCCCTGGCATGAACATTGGCACCTGTCTGAAGAAGATGCTCCACCACATCTTTTCTACCAAAACCTAAATAAAAAAAAAAACAAAAAAAGTCAGCAGAAATTACAGGAAGGATGCTAAAATATCTGGGACACTGCGACTACATTCAATGACAGTGACTTTAATAATTCTACCTACAATATTTGTACTCTGCAAATGAAAAAGAGGATATTTTTTACCTTTTCAACGACAATATCTGAAGCTCTATGTTTGTCCATGAGTAGACAATCTTGAGATGTTTTTTTCCACTAAAACTGTGCCTGCATATTAGGGGTGTAGCGATACAATAATCTCACGATACAATATTCTGATCACGATACAATATATAGCACAGTATTTGGCAAACAATACAATTTGATATGATTCAATGCACCTTTACAATTTTCTGAAAGATTTTAGAGGGACAGAGTGATTTTAGTGACATTTTGTGTTCCATAGACTTGGATTTAATTAACTGAAAACTGATTAAAAGCACCAACTACACAATACCTGACTCTGATTGGACAGAGACTAAGAGACTACAGCTGGATAAAATTAATCAAAGATGCAGTGATAAAATTAGTTTGTCACTTAATTCATGTGGATTTGACACAAAACTCAAAGTTTCAGCAGGGATCCAGGAGCTGAGTGAGAAGATTATCAGCCTCTGTAGACTCTCAATATGCAAATGATTGCACTTATGTTTTTCTTTTGGACATACTGTGCCAAAAAAACATTATAGTTGTGTGGGGGTCAGGGGGAGTTTCTTAGCAACAAAAAATACAGCCCATAGTCATTTATTGAAAATTTCAGATTTCCAAAAACAAACGAGTCTAATGCTGCGTTTCGTTTTTTACGTTTGGAAGCTCATTCCATTTCACCTAACAGGAGAAGCCGGTTTTTTGACATTTCTCCGACACTCGGAGAAATATGGTTTACTTATTTTAGCATAACTCCGGTTTTATTTGACCTATTAACACAATTTTAAAACTGGTGAGTAGTTTATAATTTTAATCACAAGCTGAAGGTGAGACTGGAGGAGGCGAAGTCTTGGTGCTACGCTGTCACAAACTAGACATGTTAAAAAGACGGTATAAGCCTATGGACCCCTATGGTTTAATGTATCGATACTCGCAGATGAAAAATCGATACCTTCCAAGGGGTGGGGGGGATCGATAAATATCGTAGAATCAATATAATTATACAGCTCTACTGCATATGTTAACAGACTTTGTAGAGCCTCCTATCATTTCAATTTATTTCAGACCATGTTAGTCACATTTGATCTTGCAAATGTCAGTATATAAAGACATATGTATATAAATTTAAACCATACTTGAAAATATGATAAAGTAACATGACGTTACTTTTCGTTACTGCTTTTTAAGTAAAGGGGTTTCATATAGTCACACTCATGACTGAAATAAGCCATATATATTTTTTATTTAGTTTATCCTCTTTATATTATGCATCTACTTAAAATATCCAGAATATTTAATGCTACATGTGTAAGTAATGAAGACAAATGTACTTTTTTCATGCTGAAGTTGACTATTTGACTGGTTTAATGTGTCTTAAGTATGCAATGAGTGCCACATTCGGCTTTTCGAAGAAACAAATTCACAAAACTGTTTTTGATCAGTCATTGAGATTAAGCAAAGCCAAAAGTCCAAGAATAAAGATAAATGTTAGGCGAAGCTGTAATCATTTTCAAACAAGTAAAAATTCAAACAAAACAATTTACGTCACAAAAAAACACCCTTTGAAGAAGTTTGGCCACAGAAAAGTAATTAAATAAATAATCCTGCGCAAAAACTACTGTAGATGCATAAACAACCTGCTAACAGGAGCTAAATTTCGGTTAGTTTTTGTCCTGTTCAGATTGAGTTTACTGACTACTGAATGTCTGAAGAGAGCGTCACAACAAGCTGTTAAACACTCAGACGGGTTAAAAAAAAAGAAAAGAAAAAAGGTGGACATAAAGCGTGATAAAATGTTATAATTGGGCCCCGAGGACAAACAGGTAACCCGTAATCATACTGCAATAAACATAACGTTGCTAACTGCCTGCTGTGCCCCATCTTGGCGACTATCCCGTCTCCCCTGTTTGGTTAGCTTAGCTCATCCTTACCCGCAGCGAAATGCAGCGGAGTTGATTTTCGACCAGCCATGTCCTTTGCGTTTACATTCACCGAATCCACAAGTCTCTTAACGCGGGACACATCTCCGTTTCGACAGGCCTCGAAGAGCTCCCTGAAGGCCCCGACGACTCCGCTGCTACCGTCGATGGGGCTGGTGGCTCCTGAGCCGGGGCTTGACACGCTGCTGCTACCTCCGCCTGATGTAGTCGAGGTAGAGCTGGCACTGCTGGCCAAGACCGGGACTGGTAGGTCCGGGGAGGCCAGAGCCATGTCTACCCCTCCGCTACACTCCCTCTCGCTCTCCGAGGAGCCGACGGCCGGGGAGAGCAGAGCCATGGGCGGCGAGGCCGGGGAAGCCCCCGAAAGGGAGCCGTTTCTCGGTGGAGATTGCAACGTAGTCTGTTGTTGTTGGTGCTGCGAAGAGCGACGAGACGCCGCCATTACAGCAGCTCGGAGGCGACAAGAAAAACTGCTCCTCCTTTCCGGTGAAAGTGCTTCAGTTTCCTGTCAGCTGTTTACTTCCAGCACAGAAAGAAATGTTCAACAAAAAGCTAGTAAATTCAGACAGAAAATATACTTTAAATACAATTTAAATGAGCCACTTACTTTCACTTCAGTGCAAGCATCGAATAAGATGGAAACAAAATACATTTATATGAAACATGTTTTAAATTTTTAATAACGCCACAAACTGTTGGATTATGAACTCTATTATTAAAAATATACATATATTTTCATGTTCTCTTTAATCGTTTGAATTTTCATTGTTTCGAGGACCTAAAAGTGTGAAACTAAGAATACAATATGGGCGTGTCCAAAGCAATACTAAACATATTCATCTGTTTCTCATCTTCCACATTCACACGATGATCATTTGACAAACGTTTTGTATTAAACACTTTAACAATACCTGATACAGCCACAAGATGGCAGTAGTGCGATTAACTCATCGTTTGTTTCACCTGTTTGAAATTTTTTACTTCCGTCAGTTTTCATTTGGAAAGAAATTAACACACCAAGTTTTCTTTCTTTTAAACAGATCAAGACGCACTGGATTTTTTGCCATTTTGTTTTTAAAGACCGGGTGTTTTACATGGATTCCACCCAAGTCAGAGTAAGTTAACTGTATGTCATTGTTGGTGCTGTTTATTCAGCAGGGAAAGTATTTGATGTATTTGTGCAAGAGCTAGTCAGCCTAATTCAAAACAATTAGTCTGACATTGCCATTTCCTACATTTTATGGTTTGTTTGGACAGATTCATGACTGGCCCCAGACTGGGTCCTGAGAATAAAAGCCAAAGGATACAAGCTCCAGTTTTCTTATCATCTCTATTCAGGGAGATTCTGATTTTCCAGGTGAGTCAACTCCTGTTTTGAACAAACATCTAAGAATTTGCAAGTTCAAAAATGTTTACACACTGTTCCACCAAGGCAGCTGGTTCACTTCTATTGACTAAGAGACATGTCCTTCCACATACACTATATTGCCAAAAGTGTTTGCTCACCCATCCAAATTATTGGAATTAGGTGTTCAATCACTTCCATAACTACAGGTGTATAAAATGAAGCACCTAGACATGCAGATTGTTTTTACAAACATTTGTAAAAGAGTTGGTCGCTCTCAGGAGCTCAGTGAATTCCAGCATGGAACTGTGATATGATGCCACCTGTGCAACAAATCCAGTCGTGAAATTTCCTCGCTCCTAAATATTCCAAAGTCAGCTGTATTATAAGAAAATGGAAGTGTTTGGGGATGACAACAACTCAGCCACAAAGTGGTAGATCACAGAAACTGATTGAGCGGGGTCAGTGGATGGTGAAGCATATAGCGCAAAGAGGTTGCTAACTTTCTGCAGAGTCAATCACTAGAGACCTCCAAACTTCACGTGGCCTTCAGATTAGTTAAAGAATAATGCACAGAGAGCTTCATGGAATGGGCTTCCATGGTGGAGCGGCTGCATCCAAGTCATACTTCACCAAGTGCAATGCAAAGCGTTGAATGCAGTGGTGAAAGCACGCCGCCACTGGACTCTAGAGCAGTGGAGGCGCGTTCTTTGGAGTGATGAATCGTGCTTCTCCATCTGGCAATCTGATGGCGGTTGAGCTGGACTTGGTTCTTTTGTTCCAGTGAAACAAACGCTGAATGCTTCACCATACCAAGACATTTTGGAGAATTCCATGCTCCCAGTTTGGAGTGGACCCTTTCCTCTTCCAACACATGACTGAGCACCAGAGCACAAATCAAGGTTCATAAAGACATGGATGGCAGAGTCTAGTGTGGGTGAACTTGACTGGCCTGCATAGAGTCCTGACCTCAACCCGACAGAACACCTTTGGGATGAATTAGAGCGGAGACTGACAACCAGGTCTTCTCGTCCTACATCACTATGTGACCTCACAAATGCGTTTCTGGAAGAATGGTCAAAAATCCCCATAAACACACTCCTAAATGGACAGCCTTCCCAGCAGAGTTGAAGCTGTTCTAGCTGTGGATTAGGAATGGGATGTCACGCTCATATGTGAGTCTAGGCAGGGGAGCGAATACTTTTGACAATATGGTGTACCAATATATCCCCACACACAAAAAGTTCTTATGTTTTGCTTTTCAGGGTATGGTGTATGAATACAAAGTGCTTCTTTTGGCCTATCTAAGTGTACAGATGTGAAGCACAGCCTCTGCATTGCCACCTATGTCGACGGCTCAAGAAACAACGATTTCCATATTTAATTCTTAATGGATACATCTGAAGTATGTCAAAGAATTTCAACAGGTCGGATTTCATGCTTAGATCACTATTCAATCTTGCTACGCACAAGAAAACTGAAGTCTAACTTGGTATATTTGTGGGATCTTTTTCAAACAGATTGAGAAAAATCTGATCCATGAAAATAAAAAAAAAAAGAGAGAAGCCTCAATTTAGGTTTGGACCTAATAATTTTGAATATTTTAATTATAGTTTACATTTGCACATTTATTATGGTGGGCTGTTATTTCATCACCTTTACTGGTGTTAATTACCAGGACCTTCTGCTGTGAACACTCCCTGCTCAAGTAGATTGTAGGTAGAGTTGAAAATGTTGACTGCCAGGTTAGGGAGGAGAGGAACAGTTTTCCTTAATACCATTTTATAAATCCAAGGTTTAAAGATATGTACATGTATGCTTATGGAGATGTAAAATTGTTTCTCTATTGAACTTCCTGTGCTTGAAATTAAATGTAGATGCTTAGTCAAAACACAATATTATATTAACGTTACACTTAAATAAATAAAATGTGGCCAAAACAGACATCTTTAGTATGTAACATCCTAAATGCTTAGTTTTATTGCAAGCTTTACAACACTTTCAGAAAAATTAACACTACAGATTTTTTTTCATACAGCAGCATAAATGTGGAACAAATTAAAAAGGCTTGTTGAAATCTTTTAGGGAAAAAAGGGGTAAAACTGAAAGCTCTGGAACAAATTTAGAGAACAGTAACAACAATACAAACCTTCTGCAACACTGAAAACCTTGCATCATAAACAGGATGTCACATTTTTTCCAACATTAAAAAAATCCCAAAAACTATAATGCGTTTCACACAATGCGTTAGTCATTTTGATCATTTTGACAGAAACGTAAAATCTGAGGCTTCAATATTATTATAGCATCATGTTTTCATCACAGCTGTATGTTCTATGACTTGTTGGTAACTGGGTCAGCTCAAAGGAAAAAGAGTTTGTCGGACAACTGGATAGCCGGTTCTGAGTGCAGATACTGGCCGGACAGGAAAGCTAGTTTGTGGGCATACTTGCATGGTGCTGGGACACGAATGGCCCCTGGCCAGTTCCAGTACAGATGGCACATCTTGAACGTCAGCCTGACATGAGACCAAATTAGTAAGAGTTAACTTAACAGAACTCAAGCTGTTAAGTTCAGGAAAGAAAGAAACAGTCTATTAACGTAAGTCAGTAGTTCAAACATTTATAACATGTACTACCAACTACAGAGTATTCCAAGTATCAGCTTCTTGACAGATACTTTTCAAATGTACTGGGAACGGACTTGGACATTCAGTATGTTGTTGTATGAAAGCAATTCAAAAATCATTTTATTGTCTATGAGGGCTGATGATTGATGCGATTTTAAATTTTTACTCAGAAGTTGAAACGTCAAAGTTTCCAAAATGAAAATATCAGTTGGACTTCTGAGTGGAAGAGTCAGGTTTCTTGCCAATTCCGTCCTCTGATATTGTTGCCGTGCAAGCAAAACTTTTGTGTATAAAGTCACAGTAAAAATCTGTTTATTTGTGCTTCTTAAAATGTTTAACTCATTAAATCTTTCAAGCAAAGAACTATACAAACGCCTTGTTATGAGCAAGGTGTCTGTAAATCACATTATAATCAGAGCGATGTGGGTAGAGCACTTACCTTTGTAAATGGTCAGGGCTGAGGTTAGCTGTATTGTACAGGGAGATGTAGTGTGTAGGAAGTCCACAACCCTGACGAATGTGATGTGCCATCAGATAAAAGTCCACCCTAAACGTCAGGCACAAAACATAAATTAGTTGTTCAGCTGCTTTGCTTAAGTAGCATATCAAGCCTAATCAAACTGACCAGTCCTTCTGAGTGAGGGTGTGATCCAGAACAGTTCCAGGTGGAGGCGTGCCAAAGCTGTTCGAAGCCCAGGAGTACAGATTGGTGCTGATGCGCTTTTGGACCACAATGAAGACCAGCTTGGGCTCGTAGCTGGGGAACGTCTCAAAGCATTTGATCAGCTGTGGTATCTCGTATTGCTCGACCGTTTTCAGCTGGCCGTCAGACACACCGTCCCGATACACCACAATCTTGTCAGGCAGGTTGTGATTTATCTGTACAGAACAAACGGAACAAATTGTGTTTTGGCTAATTAGTTTATTGTGATTTATATCTGGACTACCGTCTGCTGTTTGGAGATTGAGTTGTAAAGCACACATGCAGATTGTTACCTCGTGGTACTTCTGCAGTGCAGCCAGCAGGCAAACTCTGAAGCCATGAATCAGTTCCTCTGTGGGCGTCTGGAAGGTAACCCTGGAGTACCAACGGGTCAGGGAGCTACTCGAGAGACAGACAAATCAATTCAGATTCTTTTCAAATTAAGCTAGAATGCAGAGTGAAAATTACAATTGTGACTCCAAGGTGCACTTTTCAGAAACTATTACAGAGATCTTACCTCAAAACATGGATTGAGTCATTTGGAGGAAAAGTAAATAAAAACATGAAAGATACCTGTTAACGCTGGCAACAAATCCCATGACTGACTGACGAGCTTTGCTGGTGTCATGGTGAACATCAACCCCAACTACCATCAGGTTTTTCTGTTTGGGTGGGAGAGAATTTGCTGTAAACAGAACATCTGCACCAATGGTTCCCAACCCATTGGGAACATGTTATGGGACCACTGGTTTTGAACCTCTGATTTTAAAACCTCTGGGTTTAAACACAATCAGACTCGTCCTTCTTGCACCGACATAAGAGCTGCAAGCATGCACAACCCATTCTCACTCCCTACTCGTCATATATTGACGCATGGTCAATCCGTCGTCACATGTTGACGCGTGGGGTACCCCCTTCGCGTCCGAATTTGACGCGAGGAGTTTTACTCTATGCCTAACCCTAATTTTTGCCCTAAACCTAACCAAATCATCAGGTTTTGAAGATTCGGCAGCGGTTGCGAGAGCCCTTCGCGTAAATAATCCACGTAAAACGTGTGTTTTTCCGAAATCGTCAAAATATGACGCTGAGGGAGCCGTCCCAAATCGTCAAGTATTGACGCGAAAGGGGTATCCGAGGCGTTCAGATGTGACGCATGGTCAGTACACGTCAATATATGACGAGTAGGGAGTGAGAATGTGTTGAACTGTACATCCACCACAAATTCTAACTTACTGGTAGATCATTTTGGTATCTGAAACAAAGTTCTTTTTCCATTTTAGAGTTGTACTGCTCAAAAATAGCTGCTACTTCAATAACAAGGAACTCAAAACTTTAATTTCACACTTATTTGTGGAAATATCTGGTGCTTTTAATTAGGCCTCCACTCTGTTATACATCCAATGTTTCCACTGAAAGCTGCTCTACCAGGGAAAATATATATATTTTTTAATGCATCAGACACTAATGCAACATCAGGGACGTATGTCTCCAAGCAAGATAACCTGTGGGTAAATCAGTTCATAGACTTGTTCTTCCATACTCTGATTATAGAGCATTTGCTCTAAGACAGTCTGTGATGAAGACAACTAAAGGAAGAAGGTCAGAGGAAGCAGAAAAAGTCCTAAAGGATTGTTTGGAGGTTACAGACTAAGATGCACTGTGCCAGCCACATAGAAAGGACATTGAGACCATTACTAAATGTGAGACTGACTGAACTTCATCTTCATCCCCAGAAGATCAGTGAGATTCTTCCCCAATAGCATTTAGTGACTTAAAGAACCATTGCTAAAAAAGACAAAAAATAGTCTTCAGGGAGTAAGTAATTATGAGGAATACAAAAGCAACTTAAAGTCAAGATTAGAGGAATATCAGTGACTGTGAGCATCATGTTCTTTGATTTCTCCTATGCACTGAAAAATCAGTCGGGCTGTGGCTGTTCTGCTACTGTATGACTTGATACCCACCAGAGGGATGTTGACGGTCCAAAGTTCTCCTCCTAACTTGCTGTTCACCTGCAACAGAATCTTCTGAGCAACACTCTTCAGCTTCATCTGCTGAGATATTGTCCGTATATTGATGGCCTAGAAACAAGTTTACTTTTCAGTGTCTGGATTGCAATATATGCATATTTTTAAACATATCAACCCCTCCGGGTTTAAACACAAGATTGTTGTTGATGATTCACAAGAAAACAAATCAAAAACGGAAACAATACTGACCTGAGAAGGAATCGGGCTTGTAACACAGCACAACTTCTTGATGGCGATATAGAGGTCATCTCTATTGCCGACCATGATGCACACAACCAGCTGCAAATTAGGCTACACACAGGTGTGAAACTAAAACTTAGTGTTGGCTTCAACGCATTTAAAGGATTTAATAAGATTTGAACAAAGGTCTTCATAAAATTAAAGGAAAAAAAAAACAAACAAACAAACAAACAAAAACTTATTTTGCTCAGTGGAAACAGTTTATTACATATTTTGCGTCTGCTGTTAGCAAAGTTTAAGCAAATTTAATTTTAACTGCAATCCAGTGAAAGGCATGAAAAACTTTGAAATTATTCTTGAAACAGTTGAAAACTGTGTGACATACAGCTGAGCTGGTATTACTTTCAGTCTGAAAGCCCTGCTATTCATCAATGTACAAAATGTCAGAGGTCCTCAGGCTATACATGTAAATGATGCATTTATGAAACATGATCAAAAAAAAGTGCTGGCAGAGAAGTTGAGATTTGCAGAAGCCTTTGTTTGATTCTATGAAAATTTTGTGTTCGGCTTTCACACTCATTTACATCACAAAGCACATAGACATTACTGGAAAAACGGAAAACCAACCACTGAGTTCAAACTCCATTTCTAACTTGCATAACTTAACATTAAATGAACAAACAAGGTTTTACACACCACAAAGCTAAACTAAACTAAAACATAACATTTTTATTTCTTGTTTAAATCATTACTTTAAACAGATGGGAAACCTGGGAAAATACCTAAAATATAAATCAGGATCATTTCTAGGGAGCTTGGATTCAACTTGCATATGTTTTTATCTTAGCTGCAACTATAAACAAGTATACATCTACAAAACTAGAATTTAAATTACGCAGTTCTAATTATAACATCATAGGATAAATTTGAAATACGTTTAATATAAAGTCTGAGAGAATCCCTTACCTCACTGGTGAGTTGAGAGTGGATACTTTTGACGTATGTCTCAATTCGATCATCCCGCAGCTCCACTCTAATGGGGCGAGCCATTCGTACCCCGATGGGCCCGGCTACCTTCTTAAAGGTAGAAACAAGTTCTTCAGCTTGGTCTGCACAACGAGATGGGTAGAAGATGGCCCAGATGTTCAAAGGGACCTGGGAAGATTATGGATCAGTTAATTATTTCACAAACAACCTCAAAAGCCAGACAAGCAATTGTATTATAAAAACATAAAAACTATAATTTATCACTTACAGAGCTGATTGAAGCATCTCTCACAACCTCTCTGGACCAGGAAACATCAGCTCCGGTTGCAAAGCAAGACGTCTGAAGACAGATGGTTTCAAGCGGCAAAGTTCTTCCTTGAATCTGCAGCAAAAGGGGAAAAATAAGCTTGAGATACTTTGACCATTAAATGGTTATCATTCAGATGTACCAGTCAAAACTAGAATATGTCCTAAAACCAGCACAGATATATTTAAGGAATAACAAAGATAATACTTTGAATATAATAAGACTCGTTAAATTAAGCACCAGATGAGATATTTGTCAATTTTTAAATAATCACACATTGGCATATTTGAATGACAAAGGAGCCAAAGTAGAAACACAATGAAAACTAATCAGCCATGAAAACACATTTTGGCCAACTTCTGCATAGAACTACAACATGTTTCTTTAGAATCAGTTGTTGTCCAAGTGGGGCACATATAGGTCTCTGAATAAAAAACACCTGCAGCACTTTGTCTTTAGATGAGTAAATAAGGGCAAGCCCACTTAGATGACATTTAGGTCAGATGACAAATATAAAAAATAAAACATCCACTAACCCAGTGGTCTCCAACTATGGTCCTCAGGGATCACTGTCCTATATGTTTCAGACAACCGCCTGCTTCAATGCACCTGTTTCAATTGAATGCATCGTTTACCGGCTGGGGCAACACCTGAGTGAATTTGACTTCTCACATTCTTCAAATCAACAAAAATGGTGTCAGTGGTTAGTGTGTTTTGCTGAATACGTTTTAGTTTGTGCCACCAAAATATCAAAGATTCAGGATCAGTTTTTCTCTAAACTGTAAGGACTGAAGAACTTTGGCTGTGATGATTATTTCACTTGAAGAATCAAATGTTCAATGCTTAAAACAAGAGCTTAAAAAGTTTACTGTTGTCAGATTTGCATCAGACACTTTGAGCAAGACTTCTCTTGCTAGACCCAGTAATGCAACATGACAAAATGTGTCCGAGGAACTTTGCATTACCGTCTTCCTCAAACGCAAAGTAATCAAAAACTTTTCTCTGTAGTGACAGGTTCCTACTATGAGGATCTCTGAGTCGATCTCCAGTCCCCATTGGCTGAGCTCCTTCACACTTTCAGGATTGTAGCTGATGTTCTTCAGAAGCTGCTTTATGGAGTTGGTGTGCTGCTCACTGCTCACGTTGATCTGATTAGTCAGGTCCTGTAAAACATTAAGACACTCATTAACATTTATCGCAAGTGTTTTATTTTTTTGCCATCATTGCTACCCAAAAGCACTTTAATTCCTCCACTAATTGTCTTCAACTCTTTATATAACAGATGTATTTAGCACGCTATTATAAAATCTGGTAAAATATGCAAGAACAGAAATCCTATCATCTATAACACCACTGGCAAAATGTGTAAGACAAATCTCATGATGTTAAATGAATAATCAGATTAGCAATATCATCATCATCAACTTTATTAATAAACCACTTCAACACCAGCCACAGCTGAAACAAAGTGCTGAACATCATTAAAATAAATAAGATGAAAGAAAGCATAGAAATATGTCCTCCCACTTCCTCATGAAAAAACAGAAAATGTCTTTGGTGTGGAAAAAACTTTGCAGCATTCTGTGAACAATATATCACTTAAAAAGTTCAGACATGTGCTTATGTTCCTGCATAGCCTGAAGAACACTAAGGTTTATTTAGCGTGTTGCTACTGTAGAAGTAGCAACATCCCATGCTTACTCTATATGAACATAGTGAGGTAGCACTTCACTTACTGGAATCACCCCCAAAAATAGAGCCTCACATACAGAATTAAAGAAACTTAAAAATAATGAATTAATGTTCTTTAAATTAAGGAACACAACAAAGATTAGATTACACTTTAAATTCTGTCTCACCTATGTATTGAGGTCAAAGTTTTGGTAGACTAAATGCTGACAAGGTTATGGCCCAGCAATACACTTACCTTCATAGCTCTCATGTCTTTCCTCATTTTCTCTGGGATTCCTGTCAAGAAGGAGAGCTCTGGCACCAGAAGGATCTCACCGGTGATGATTTGCTGCAAGAAAGGAACAGACGTAAAACAAAACTGAAAGAGTAAGAAGATAAACCCCTGAGCATCTTACTTTGAAGTTTTATTTTCTTATTCAGGATAAAAGTTTTAATTGTTCTTGGGTAGCTGACCACTGATGTCAAATTTATTGTGCGGATCTGACTGTTTGATTTGCAAACAGTGACATCCGTTCTTTCCAAAACATTAGGGAGAAAAAAAACATTAATTCCAAAATCCACAATGTTTATGACACCTAAAATCCATAAACATTAAACTTGGTGGTGCTGAGCAAGACTTGCTGCCACCACTAGGTGGTGGTAGTATACTCTGACAGGAGTAATGGATGTCAACTAAGCAGTCCACATGAAAGACAGTGACTGTTTTACAATGAATGTGTCGTTTTAAACTTTTAAATTCATGGTGAACTTATTGATGGTGAATGGAGATTTTACCTTCCCTCCTGGTTTGGACCTTTCCTTCGGTCGATGCACGAGTAAGGGCTGGTTCATCTCTTTGATTGTGATTCCATAGTTCTTACTGTAACAAAATCAAAAGCCATGCATCTAAAATCTGTGGAGTTAGGGCAGGACATTTGTTCTTGAACAGTATTTCTAATTTAGCTCAAAATATTTAACAGATTTGCACTTTTTCCTTCTGAGATTTGATTAGTTCAAAGACGATGCAGAAGAGTCTCACCTGTAGTATTCCAAGAAGGTGGTTTTAGTGCCATTCATCAAAGTGAAGGTGTCGTTAGGAGACTTATTCCACTCAATGGAATCAATGCGGTACGTGCGATTGTTGTAGCGTGTGATAACTATGGCTCCCACTAGTTCTTTGGTGCACACATCTTGGAAGTTCTCTTTGCTCTGTCTGTACAGCATGTTCCTACAAGACATCAGGACACCAGCTGAGCCTTTCCCTTTTTTTTAAAAATGTCATTCAAGTAGCCCCATACCTTGGTTTGTGGTACTTTATCTCAAAAATTAGATGCTGGGACGAGATTATGAAATTATAAATGGACAAATTCAGATGGTATTAGCTAACTATCTTCTCAACAAGTCACCTCAATTATATCCGGAAATACTTATTTGGGCAGTTCCCTCCCAGAAGACAGACAAGAATATTACAGTGTTAAACCCATCAAGTTATACAAAGAGCCCAAAATAGATGATGACATTTGTGTAATGTTCCTTTTTCTTACAGATAATGTGTGGAAAAAATGAAATAAACACATAAAAGAAGAAGAAAAACTAGCTACATTCTGGAAAAGACTCAGAGCCATGAAGGATATATTAGATAGTGTGCTGTGAAGAACATATGGAGCTCACAATTTGCCTTGTCATAAAAAAAATGACAATAGATGTCCATCTACTGTACATCCAACTTACAATGTTATTTACTAAAAGATTCTTTACACTAAGAATTATATATTCCTAACATTTTGACTGGAATCTGGCTCACTGCTAATGCAGACCCAAGATTCAGTTTCTCAGAATACTGAAATATTCTTTAGTACTAATTAAAAATTGAACAAGAGAAAATGTCAGACATGTCTCAGGTTAAGTTGTTGGATGAAATGGCTGTGTTCAGTGGTCTTATGCTCTCTTGAAAACAAGATTCAATTTGTTTGAGGTTTGGTGTGAAATGTCCATAGTGGGTGATTTGAGGAGACAAATCATGTCGTCTACCAGGGAATGTTGAAGCACTTCATGCTTTAATGGCCATGGTATCACTGTGCTTGATTGGCCAACAAACTGGGCAGAACAAAAGCCCATAAAGAGTCTACAGAGTACTGCCAAGAGGAAGATGAGGAACCCTGGACTTTAGGTTCTCATAACACTTTGGCAGAACCACAGGTTGATCGCCTCAATGCTACACGCGACATTCATTTAAATCAAGCCTTGTATAGTACATGAACATACCTTCAAGTAGGCTGACATTTCTATATTAAAAATTATTTTATAGCGGTGTAATCTAATATACTCTATTTTAAAGAAAAATACTTTTGCCTTTGAATTAGCTGTAACTCTTGACCTGAAAACTTACCAGACAAATGTTTATTACATACTGTGTAGATCAACCTTTTATATTACAATTCTTTAGAAACCATCTGTTTATGTAGGAATAAGCAATGTATAAAGTGGTTGACATTTCTGAAAGACTTTAGCACGGTTAGCAAAATTCAACAAGACGAAACAAAAACTGCTGAAATATTCATTCAGACCTGGAATCTCCTGCTAAGAAGGCTAAGCTCTTTATTTTGAAGTGTAAACTCACATCAAGTCCAGCACAGAGTCGTTCTGCAAAACTTTGTGAGTCACTTCCACAGACAGGTACAGACCTCCATCTGTGCGCTTAATAGCGGTTGCATAGCCTGGCCACACTTGAAGCCTACGAAGCCAAACAGAAGAATGCTCAATATGTTAGCAAGTCAAATTTTCTGAGGGTGAAAGTAAACTTGATACTAACCGTTGTTTTTCAAGAACAACAGCGCTTTCTGGATCATAATGGTTTCGGGCCACCTGCTTCAGCCCAATGATTTTCATCACCCTTGAAAGAGAAAAACTACAGTCATATCCTGTTATCTGTGCAGCTACATGTTATTCTTCAGCATTGTGGAAAAATTTACATCCCACAAGGAAAGCCTCGAAGTGATATATATATATATATAAAAAAGCAGTCATTTTCTTGAAATAGTCTGGATTGCTTTCAGACAAATGTATGCATGAGATTTCATTAGGTTACATCTAGTGTCAAAAATAAGGATCAAAACAAATTTGTGAAATACCTTCTGAAAACCACATTGTAGAACGGGATGCAAAGATCACAGTTCGGGGGCAAAATCTTTGTCATCTGGATTTTGATTTCTATTTCTTGGTTATCAGTCCGTCTTGAGCTCTTTAAAAGGACCTCCTGCATTTCATCAAAAGGTTAAAGGAAAACAAGAAAATTGTCAGTTTGCATATATTTTTCCACTTATCTGCAAGGTAAAAAAAAGCTCTTAATTAGTAACATTAATCCACAGAGCATTCTAATCTGCTAAGGAATTGATTCCAGAAATACTCAGTTTTCCCCAATGTATTTTAAGCCTGGCGGGCCGCCAGGCTTTACTTGTGCCCCCATGAGGCTAAGCATTGCTTATTTTAGGTGCTTGTAAAATGTTTGCATTTTTTAAGACTTTATAGTTAGTGTTCAGGTATTAATTTCCCAATCTTTCAATAACACATGATTATCAAGTGATATTTTAAAATTTCCTGTCAACTTAAAAAAAAATTTACTTCAAAAAATGACGGGTGAATGACTGCCCTAACGTCCAACCACAGGGCTTAGCGAGTTTTCTGGGGAAACCTTGAAGAGTTGATATAATAACAAATCAAACCAACTAAGTAGACTGAAAAAAAAAAAAAAAAAAGATTTAAAGAAAACTTGAGTTGTCCAGGTCTCCTCTCAACTACAATGAGTAACACAATCCCTATCAAACTTACGTCTTTCAGTTTAACTGGCAGGTAAAGGATGGAGCCATCAAAAGCCACCACCTCTCCTGTGGTTGAGCGATGATCTTTCATCATGCCAAAACGCATCGCCATGGATTCAACATTCGGACTGATGGAAATACAGATAAAAATATAAAAACTTCCTGTTTGCAGCTTCTAACAAAATATATGAATTCCTATAGTACAAAACATTCATTGAAATCAAACTTTGGTTTTTCTCATGTTTTGTTGGATGGAGAAGAAAAGGAGACACCATGAAATCATGAACTTACGTGAAGGTGACATGGTACTGATAAACAGCTTCATTCTTGCATGAAACTGCGATGTGGTTTGACCCAATAGTTATGGGAGCTCCTTTTGTTCCAGCTTTATTAATTGGCGTACTAAGCAGAGACAATAAAATATAAATAGAAAAGAACTAAAGGGAAGGGACAGGTATGCTTTGTATTTGTAAACTACTTCAGCAAAAATGTTAAACAAAATAAACTATTTACAGCTGGATGAGGTGGCAACACTTACTTTGGTTGAAATGGCCATCTTTACTTTCTGATACAGAACATGTAACTGTATAAAACTATTTTGCAACATCAGACACTAAAACAAAATCCTCTGAATAATGAAAGAATGAAGGAACCGCCTCCAAATAAGATAAAACCAGGCAAAATGTTGTGGGTGACTAAGAGCTGATATTGTCTAATGACTGTGATATAAAAGCACACAACAGAAGCATACTTACTGTACTGCCTCAATTGTCATCTCCTTCTTTGGTAGTGCACTACTTAGAGGCACAGGCAAGTCCTGAGTCATTGGAACAACTTTCAAAACTCCTTTGGATTATTTATATAACAAGACAAACAACTTAATACATTTTAAAACACCTTCAGGAAAATTAAAGTGCAAAGAGGTTTAGGAAATGCAAGGACAGACGGTCAGTTATCTGAAGCTTTCAATACCTTCAGTATGAGGCGGAGACAGAGGGGTTGTTTGGGGATCAGATGTTGGACAAACTGGCTTAATCTGACCTGAAGGAAAAGAAGAAAGCAAAGCCTGTCCTCTTCCCACTCCAAGTTGCGGCAGAGCTGCTCTTCCAAGTCCCACAACCATCTGAGGGGACAAACTTCAGCAGTGGAGAAAGCATAATATTCATCAATTACCATAGCAGCCAGGACTGCTAATGTGTTTCATGGTGGCAAAAGTAAAGCAGATTTTAGCTCTTACTGACAAACATATTCTTTATATTCATGTAGCATCAATGGAGCCCATTTTGGACTGCATGATCAAAACTTACACCTTACCAACAAGTCACAAAATAACAAAAACATTTTTGAAATGTACATATCGGCAGATGTCTTTCAGATTTTCTGAAAAAAAAAAAAAATGGCTGCAGATTACACCACAAATCACTGTATTTTATTTACTATTGAGGTTATTTGTTTATTTTTAAGTTGCTTAATAATATCAATGTTCAAATGAATGCAATTACAATCAACCAAGAAGACTGAATAGCAAAATAAATATATCCAAATAATTCATAAGATAGTTTCAGGGTTCAGGTCAAAACCATCATGCTAACTACACTTGGTAGTGTGGCAGTAATAAAGCATACTGCCATTATTGGATGTTTACCATTTTTACAATCAACATCTGAGGTACCATATAAAATCAAGAAAACTACCTGCTTCCCCTGCCCATCGAGTCTCTACGGTGACCAGCACCCTGCATGGCGGTGGTGAGTCCTACTGGGGAGTCTTGAACTTTCACCTCTCCGTCATCTCCAGATTCTCCTCTTCCTGCAGAAGGATCAATTTTTAGGGTTTTATACAACAATTAGATTATGAGTTTGAAGGAAGCCTTTTAAGTACTTTTATTTTTATGGCAAATTTCCTAAATTCGCCAGTTCAGATGGACATTCACATTTCTTAGTGATTTCAGTCAACATTGCAGGCCTCTTAGCAGGACAAATGTCAGCAAGGTATGGGAGTTAAATATTAAGATGCCTAAAATGCAGATGGCAATAAAAATGCTAAATGTGCAACATAAGGAAATACACTATGTCAGGATTTTTGTACTAATGTATCCTTTTTTCAAAGTCTTGTATTACTGACCCACTGCTGGAGTTCCTCTTCCCCAGGAAGTCACACCCATTCCTCTAAACATGGACACCAGTGTTGACCCCTGACCACAGGGTGGCGCACTAACCTACAAGGGAACAGAAACCTCAGACACCATTAAAGCAAATCTGATTTTATGAAAAACACGTAATTGAGAAATTTCCCAACCTCTTCTCCTCGTGGAGCAGCCGTGTCTCCTGCTGAGGCTGGTGGCGTTTCTAACATGTGCTTCTGTTCGTGTTGTTGCTCCAGTCTAGGCAGGACTGCTCCTCGGCTCACCCCGACCTTGGGTTCAGCTGATGGGAGCAGAAGGCCTCTGGCTCGGCCGACTCCCACCGCGTCAGGCTGCACCAGTAGCCCTCTGCCTGGCGCAGTGGAGGGCGGCAGCACTCCTCTTCCTGGAGGGATATCACCAGGGGGCAGGAAACCCCTGGCTCGTCCTAACCCCGGCCCTTCTGTAGAAAGCAGCAGCCCTCTACTACGTCCTACAGTCATTTCCACAGGCTGCAGTCCTCGTCCACGTCCCAGCATTTGGAAGCCTGCCTTGTCACCGAAGTCAGGGGGTTTTCTTGGATCCATCTATTTAACGGAAAAGATTTTGTGGTCAAGAAAGGTGAGAAATTAATTCAAACTGAATATATGCTTTAGAGAAAAAGGGATATATTTTGTTATATATTAGTGGTGAAGAGAGAGCTGAGTCAAAAAGCGAAGCTCTCGATTTACCGGTCGATCGACGTTCCCACCCTCATCTATGGTCATGACCGAAAGAAAGAGATCTCGGGTACAAGCGGCCGAAATGGGTTTTCTCCGTAGGGTGGCTGGGCTCTCCCTTAGAGATAGGGTGAGAAGCTCAGTCATCCGGGAGGGACTCAGAGTAGAGCCGCTGCTCCTTCAAGTCGAGAGGAGCCAGTTGACTGGTAGACCAGAGGACGAACGCAAGAACGGGGGGAACAATACGGGATATTTACGGTACCTTCGTTCGTCACACTCAGAAACTCATCTAGCAGCCATGTACCGCCACGATGATTTCCGCCACCCGTTTGTTCAGACCGGGATGATATGAAATTTATTGTGTAGTTCGGGAAAGCTACACTTACACTGTTATCATCAACTACTCAGCCACTCGTGTTCTGTCAGATCATCATATGCTTAGCACGAACTGACGGCTATATCTATCAGACAAGTATACACTGTCATTACCATATGATTTTATTTAATCAGCAACATGGAATCATGACGTAGATCGTCATACTCTTTGTTCTTAATAGCTGTATGACATCCTGACTCAGCGGTTAACTAGTCAGACCGTCATCAAGCAACAATGTAATTGACTGCAGCTTTAGCTAGTCCCTGCTTTACATACACTTTTAAACCACGACAATGCATGTATATCTATCTAGTTATCGTTGAAAACAGTTTGACTTATTTTCGTTGTGAAGGTTGGACTTCTTAATGCGCAGGCAGGCGTACTCACTGCATGTACGCGATTCTGACAGCGTATGATGATCTGATAGAACGCCGTGTTCAGTCTATCCGCTCACCTGTATAAATAGTCCTGCAACGTTCTTCCCGCCGTTCACTCTGAACCAGCAGCTTCCCGGAGGAGAAAGGCTGCCGTACTTCAGGCATCGCGCCAGTCATTTTAAGGATGCTTATTGGTCCCCCAAAAACGCGGATGTTATCAACAATCAATAAAATCCCCATGGGCCGAACTTGAAAATTGGACGTTATGCTGCTAACACTTAGCTTTCGTCAACAACTCAGAGGCGGAAGTGAGAGCTACACGCAACGCAAATAATGTCCCGGCCGGAACACGGTGCTCTAACTAATAAAACATAAATTAATTTTCCTCGAGGAATTTTAATAATCGAGGTACTGGAATTATTCGAGGAATCATTTCAGCCCTATTTTATATATATATATAAATAAATAAATATGTCTCAATATAATGTGTCAAAAGAGTTGGAATGGACAAATATTGGCTTTAATGTTTACTGTGATAAAATTATTATTCAGGGTTTTCCTCAGTGTATTTTATCACAGTAAACATTAAAGCCAATGCATTTTCTTCTTTCCTGTTTACTCTGTTGTCCTTTTATTTACAGATTTCTTCTTTTTTCCTCATGTTCCCTTTTGGTATTCCTTCTGGCTCTTTCTTTGAGGTGAAGTGACAAATGGGTGAGGGTATTGGATGGGAGCCTGGTGGGCTCACATTCAGAGTCAGCTTCTCTCCTACTGGTAATAATCAAGATCTAAGCTGTAAGTTAGGAAAGTTCCAATTTTGTATTTCTTGGATGCAATTTTCCTCATTAATTACTTTATCAAGCCATTTATTAAATTCTATTTTTATTACCAATTTTTGGCAGGATCAGCCTTCCACAGGAATGTAGCAACTTCTAAAAGCTGCCAAAATTAATACAGAAACAGAGATGAAGATGACAGCAGGGAAAGTGAAGAAAGGAGGCAAATGGGGGCATTTTCCCCCTCAAAGATTGGTTGTCACGTGAGCAATTAAACTTATGAATTTGACAGTCGAGATCATAAGTGGTAACCCCACATCCCACGAGTGGAAATCCCCCCAATGTAAACCACGCAAGGAGGGGAAACGGGGGAATATTATGAGGTCGCAAAATGAACGCAAAAACCTGCCAAACAGTAATGAACGCAAAACGCTTTTATTTATTTCAATAGATTTTAGCAGTCACGTTCCTTCCTTGTTGCGCGAGCTTCCTGGGCAAGTGGAGAACGTTCTAAACGGAACCACGGATCAATTTGTTTTTCCTAATTTAAATTACAACATTTAATAATTTAGCCATAATACCTTTGTGTTGCGAAACGGGAAACATTAGATAGACCTTAACTCCTATTTGCCTGGTTTAAAAAAAAAAAAAAAAAAAGTCATTTTAGCTACAATCTCTGTTCTTCTGCCATTAATATTAATTAGCCAGACAGGAAGGCCCCGAAGTGCTGAACTATTAAAAACCTGTACGTTCAGATTTCACACTTTATGGTCTTATTATCTAGTGAATGACAAATGTCGTGTGGAACAAACTCGTTTTTTAAAATCAGCAAAGTGAAATAAAATCCCAAAGACTGGGAATTTTCCACTTCGGCAAAGATAAAATTTACGTCTGCTAGCTAACCTATCCACGTGTTGAGAACACGTCTAAACACGTCTTTAACCTCTTGAAATTACATGTAGACGAGGTTCAGGCTACACTTTAAGCATTTCAACACATCTAGGTATTAATATTTCTTCAAAAAAAAACTTACAATAATATGGTAAATCCGTTTTCGTGAATTTTCCGCTCCGTCGAACCAGGTGTTCAATTAGAGCCTGTTCTAGCTGACAGACTCGTTCGTGTCACTTTCTGTTGGATCCGCCCACCTGATCTCCTATTGGTTGACCCAAACATTCTGCAGTAAGGCATTGGTTTACGCCATCTGTCAATCAAATTTTTGAATAAAGTGCACTGTTGCCCCCTAGTGGACAACACCGGAGCAATCTGAATAGAATTTGGTTTTGTGGGTTTGAGATTTCCATCTACAACAGAGGTGTACAAAGTGCGGTCCGGGGGTCATTATTGGCCACTGGAGTGATTTTGTGTGGTCCACCAACTGCAACTCAAGAATGATACAAATCTGGCCTGTCCAAACAATTTATTTTTAAATCAGGGTAAAAATTTTACCAACATAATTTTCTTACAATTTTTTTTCTTTTAAAGTATAACACAAAGTATTTGTCTTTTTATAACCAAGCTTTTATAATAAGTAGAACCACATGTATTTGGAGACTTTAACTGAAAAGCTGACTTTGCTACACCCCAATCAGCTTTTATTTAATTCATTATACTTGGCAGAATATAACAAGTGTTTTTAAAGCGAGTGACCCAAATCAACAGAATAAATATATACAATCAAAAACCGAAAACCTGTTGCCTTCATTTTAATACACCAAATGTGCAAAATCATTTACATTTTTGGATCTACAATAAATAACATCCGTTTTCAACAGCAAACAACAAAATTAGACAACTTTAATTGCTTGATTTTATTGTTCCCCTATTTTATTATTATTTTTTTTTCATTCCGCAAGCAGTTTTGACTTGTCAATTTTGACCCACCTGAGAAAAACATTTTGTGGACACCCCTGATTTACAATGTTCTCCAGCTGGTCCTACAAATAGAGAGATGTTAGTAATTCTACTTTTAGTTTGTTTCATATATGTGCATAACTTGAAAATAGTAAACCTCTGGAATAGCTCCCTAATTGTAACTACATTGAATAGAGTAAATTGTGAAACACTCAGTCACATGATAGTTTTCCAAATCAAAAGTTATTTTTGAAAAATTCCAAAAGTCTACAGCTGCTTGCAAGAAAAGGTGTTTCGCTTTAGTTGCTGAATCCTGGCCCTTTTTCTGGGCCTTTAAAAGATGCTAAATTCACACACTGCTAGTGACAATTCACACAGTTCGACACTTGTTTACTATAATTATGCCAGTATTTTCATGTGAAAGAAGTTGTTGGATATACACACATGCATACTTTTATTATTCTTTTCCTTCTGTACTATTGATTCACAAATATACAAACCACAGTTAGAAAATAATCTTCATCTCTGCCACTTAAATAGATCCATTCAAACTCTGATTGAAAAACCTCTTGACAGCCACTAAAATATACACCATGATACTATTTTACCAACAATATATGAAAATTTAAGTTATTTCCATTTGACAGCTGTTGTAGTTAAACTGATTTTTAACATGGTGTTGACTGGCATGTTTTTGTGACCAGTTCAGATAAGAACAGGTGCTGGAAATCTTCTTTTCTTCACTTACTTTGATACTGATACAGTTTTCAAGGATTATTCAGAATTTCACAAGTTCACTCTTATTTTTTCATTTTATGTCTACACTCAAACTTCATAGTATGATACTGTCAGTTTCTCTGCAAATAATTTGTGTTAAGTTAATTTTCAAGCATTACCACTTCAGGAGCTGCTTTGATGTAGAGCAGTGTTTCTCAATTCCAGTCTTCAGGTCCCCCTGCCCTGCATGTGTTAGCGGTTTCCCTTCTGCCACACACCTGGATTGAATCTGTGAGTGATTAACAGCCTTCTACAGTACTTGGTGGTCATGCAATCATTTGAATCAGCTGTTCTGGAATAAAGGCACATCTAAAACATGCAGCGCAGGGAGGCCTGAGGACAGGAATTGAGAAGCACTGACGTAGAGGCAAGCAGGGTTTAGGCTGCACAGTGGTGCAGTTGGTGGTACTGTTGCCTTGAAGTAGGGAAATCTTGGTTTTGTACACTGGCTTGTGGTTTTTCTGTGTGGAGGTTGGATGTTCACCCTGTACATGTCCAGGAAGGTTAACTGGTCTCTCTAAAAAGTTGTAGTTGTGTGTGTGTGTGAGCATGGTGGTTTATCCTGTCTGTCTCTGTACCCCGCCTGGTGCCCAATGATCTCTGGAGATGGGCACCAGGCCCCCTCGCGATGGATGGTTTAAAAAGACAGAGAATGAGACAACTCCTGTGGTCACCTACAACACTTGAAAGAAAAACAATCTGTAAACAGAGGAGGACTCTCTTTCTGTTGCTAGCCACTTCTAAAACAAATGTGTTTTTCTCTTCTGCTCCTCACTTACATTTTGTTGTCATGATGAAATTACCTGGTTGTGCCCTAGCTTGTGGCCTGGTGCCTGAATGTGTCATTTTATTAAGGTCATGTTCGGAAAACTGCAATTTGCTGCCAAGAAAACAAGATAACCCATGTCTGTCTCACTCCTGGCCTATGAAGAGAGGCGATCTTCACTTGTCTGCCTTTAGCCATAACCCACAAAAGGTCTCTGCATGGCCTTGTTGCCTGGTTGACTCACCTCCTTCCAAATGTGAGCATGAATAAGGTGGCTGTCTTTCTCAGCATCAAATTGCAGAGCCTGTTTTTCTCCCCATACCTTTCAAAAATCCCCCAAATGTGTTTTTGGGTCAACCGGTACTGGTGACAGTACTGTCACGATGTTCCATGTGGGTCTATGTGACTTTTCCAGATTCTTTCTTAAGGGGTTATAAGAACGTTGATAAAATCAAAACACTAGAAAATCATGTTCTCTCAATGAGATAAATGGGAGAAAATATTTTTAAAAAATAAATAGAATAACTCAAACACTCGTCATTAGACATAGCAATCTGACACAGATGAGCACAATGTGAGCAGTCTGCAGTTCAACGTCTGTTAATGTGGGGTAGGTGCTCAAAGTTAAAGATGGGGACATAGAGCAAGATTTTCACACACTTAGCATAATTAAACCAGTTGGAGCAACAATAACCCACATTCATCAAGAAACTAATATGGAATCACACCATAGTATATCTTTGTCAAGTCAGGACAATGCAAAGCAAAAGCAGGCTTTGTTTTACCTGATGGGGTACAATGTTGCTGCTGCTGCTGACGGTGATGGAGAGCAGGGCTGTGTTGATACAGATCGTAGACATTAAAAAGACCATTGGAGAGATTGTAGCTGGAAGGTGCTCAAAACTCCCACTCCCCCAAATGCCAATTTTGTCCTGGGCTAATTATTCCAGGCTTGGATTTATTTATCATAACAGGCCTGGATTATGGGTTCGATCCAGCATACTGGCTTGAGGTTTCAGCCCAAAAATGGAGTAAAGTGACTAATGTCTTGCGTTAAGACTACAGAGAATGTGTCATAATTTGCTTATGTTGAGGAAGACTCAAAGTGCCACAGGATGGATAACTGAGACGAGAAAGGACAGAGCAGAGGTTGACATAAATATCCAGCAGCCAACAATGACACAGGTGAGAAAATATGTGCACACAAGAGTGATCATAGGATGAGGAACAGCTGGAAGTAATTACAGAGGAAGGAGGAGATACATGAGATAAGGAAATAATCAAATAATCAAAATATAAACACAAATGGAACCCACACTCTCACAACTGAGACAAAATACTTTGAAAAGAAGATATCTTTATTAATGAGCAAGTAATAGTTGGGTTGAAATGAATGATTAATCTTCACGTTTTTCTTTAACTGTTTTATCTTTCCAGGACTACAGGGGGAAGTACACATCTGTACACATCTCCAGGATCTTCTGACTCTGACATCGACTGCCTCAGTGTCCAGTTTCACTTTCTTTTAAAAAACATTTAAAACTATGCAAATTAGACAAAATTCTTGTAGACCAAAGTCAACCAAAACCAAAAACATAGTAATACTAAAGTGACAAAATAGAAAGTAAAGTAAAGCAGCTAAACTTGTTTCCTTACCCATTTCTCAATTGACATGTAGATCCTAGGTGGCGCTGTTTACCAGATTGGAATAGACATTCAGTTGAGGTTTGCTACGAAGGCATGCAATGTTCTGTGAAATTCGACATTACCATTTGGGAGTCGCACCCAACAAGGTCTGCTGCTAGCAATTTGGATCCAACGAGCACACATGCTTTGTGGCGCCCCCACCCCCACAACTGCCCATGTATTTACCTTTGTTCAAAGCAGAATGTTTTTGCATCAGTAGTGAATAACTGCATGTAAAATTATGCTTTACGATGATTTTTTTTTCTGTCTACAACAGTAAAACAATTTCTGTGATTCAACTGAGTGTTGTCTCTGCACAACAAGGGCGACAGAAAGGAAGAAGAGACAGCATGCAGTGATGCACTAGTGATGGCACTTGTAACTCATGACAACGCACAAGCAAAGCATAAGCATCCTTCTGCTGTCTCTTTTACTCATTTCCAAACTAATTCTTGATCCCTTTTCAATTATCATAGTGATTTTTTTTACAAGCCTGATTTTTTTTTGGTGCCCCGCCACACCACTTGGTGCAGTGCGTTATACACGTGGGTGGAGCAACGACACTGCACCCACTTCCTGTCAATTATTACTGAGTACTTCAATCCAAGTTGTGAAAACCTTTCGTACAATATAGATTTTTATTTTAACAAATTATTGGTGAAGGAACACAGTTTGAAGATTGTATGATACAGAGTGTGAGTCTAAAAGAAACACATCTTTTTCTTTCAGATAATTTACAAATTTGTAAATCTGATTAGCGGCCATCTAATGACAGCCAGAAAGTTTGGTGGAGTTCAGATCTGATGTTTGTATGACATAGCAATTGCTCGTTTTGTGACAAGAAGTCAGATTTTGAGTCTTTTGTCAACTTTTAATCGACAACATCAGCGTTTGGTTAAAACTTAGCCAACTTTTTGTACCAAAAAGGATGAAGAAACAACCCAGCAGTTCAGCAACTCAAAAGGAGGACTGTCTTCCAAAGTTTAGCAGGATGAGAAGGAGAAGGAAGATATATCAGTTTCATTTAATGCTTTCTCCACATCTCTAATTATCACGTGCAACCAATGCACATCTAATCTCTTTTGGTATAAGTCCTACAGCGGTCCCTGAGAGAGTCACTGACACAGTGACAGGTTGTTTAACATAAATGCTGGGAGCTCACCTCGGAGGCTTCAGCAGTCTCGACCTATCTCTGCTGACATCTAGATTTTGCTGCTGTGTGTAGCTTGAACTGGATGGATTTCCCTGCCAGCATCAGGTCCAGCTGAAACTGCCAGTGGTCACCAGAGCTAATTTGATGTGACAATCATCACTGCACTGTCAGTCACAGAGGGTAATGATGAGTAAAAGGCATGTAGGCTGCAGTGTTTGGAATCTGGGGATGGACAACCATGACAGGGAAAAAGGGAAATTTGTGGGATACAGCTCAGGCCACTCTGTAGTCGGGAAGAGGAGTGGAAAAAAACCCTTCACAGCTTTTGGTGCTTAGACTGTGATATGAGCTGCCAAGGTGCTTAGAGTATTTATCCCATGTTCTGAGCATCTCCCACCGTTTAGATCTGGGTTTTCTCATTTGATTTGCTCTGAGTGCTTAAAATCGAGGAGGCAATGCACGCAAAAGCACGCAAAGTTGAAGAACCACTGAACTCCTGAGGGAAATATGTTTTCTGTTTAACTTGGTATTATTTATTTATAAACTAGTGCTTTATGCTTTTTTAGTTTTTGCCAAAAATATTAAGAGCTTAATTCACTTTTCTCTCCTCCAAAAAACAAAACGTACGAGGGAAAAGATGGATTGTTTTATGAAACACTTGCATGTACATTATTCCTACACAATGTACAAAGAAAGCTCTGTTAAGCCCTGGAGTTTGTTTAGCATAACCTTGAGAAGACAACAGTTGAACTTTTTCACGTTTTGTCGTTTACAACCACTTATATTTCTATTTTAAGAATATTGTGGTTGACCAATACAAAGTAGTAGAGCAATGTTCTAAAGTGGTAGCACAATGACAAGTTGCTGTGAAAATGTATTTTCCCATTAAGATTTCAGGTCACCAAATTATTCAATCAAACTACAGTTTTATTTTTATTTTAGAGTTCTAAAATAAAAACTGCAACTTCAATTGAGGATTTCATTCAAAAAGGGAATAACGCTCCAAAAACAACCTTTGTGAAAAAAGTAATTGCCCCCTTATTAAGCCACTGATTAACCAATCTGTAGAATTGAGAAATCACAGGAGTAGAACCCGTCTGGCAACATGAAGTAGGCTGTGGGATCTAAAAGAAGCAAAACAAAGTCACTGAAACCTGCGGATCTATGATGGGTTACAAATTGATTTCTATACACAGTGAGATCCATTTATCCACAGGAGAAAAAAAGGAATAGTAACAAATCTTGCCAGGAGTGAATATAGCATCCGGAAATCATTCCAAGTACAAAATCTCCGACTCATTTTGGAGGTCACAAAAGAACCCAGAGCATCTACAGCTCAGCAGGGCTCAGTGAAGGTCAGAGTTTATGACTCAATAGTAAGAAAGCAATTGGGCAAAGACAACACTAAAAGGCAGAGCTCTAAACCCCAAAGAGAACACAAGAGCTCATTTAACATATTCCCCCCAAAAAACACATTGATGCTGTCCAAGAGCAGACGCAGCATTTCAGGAAAAAAAAAGAACAATGAAACAGTTCCTACCATTAAGTTCAACAACCACAGCTGGCTTATACAGCTGGACAATGATCCAAAGCACATCAGCAAGTCCTCCTCTGATTTGCTCAAAAATCAAATAAATATTTAAATAAATAAATAAATAATTTAGAGTGACCTAGACATGTCCGGACTTAAATCCGATTAAAATGCTGCGGCATCATAAAAAAAAAAAAAAAAGAGAGAGATGTACATGGTCATCAAAAATCCTCCAATGTTCCTGGATTTGAAAAAAAGAAAAAAGAAAAAAAAACACACTTTGCCAACTTGGTTTGGATGGCATATTCCCTTAATAAATGATAAAAATGTTTATGCGTTGTTAACTCCGGCTGTAGTTCTCTGATATTTAAATGTGATGATTTGAAACGAAATAACAGAAATCTGTGTATTTGGAGCCATTAACAGCTTGGCACTGTGTGGTTTGTTTTATTTTATTTTTAATCAGCTGTTTTTATGTATTTATTTTTTGTTTTATAAAACCAAAAAAAGCATTTTGTTTTAATCAAAAAAGAAACATACACTGAAAAACATTCTCAATCCAAGTTTCGTCCTCATACAAGAAGAAACTTCCTCATTGACTAATATTTTTCCATGATTCCACCTCTCATGGCTTCATTTTTCCCGTCTGGGAAACAGTATCCTCCATTCCCCGCGCAGACAGAATCGTGTGCTGAAACGCGCTGTGAAACTGTTCCGTAATTTTTTATTTTTTATTTTTTTGCAGACTCTGAGCTCTGAGGATCACACCGAAAGCGCCGCTGTGACAGGCTGTCTGTGCGCTCCAACTGATGCGTCACGGCGGATAGGTGCAGTTTGCGCAGCGCAACTCCCCAGACTGTCCATGTTTGCAGAAGTGACGCGCTAAGAAGCTCATAAACCTTTCTGGAAGCAGGCGGATTTAGACGGTTCAACTTTTTTTTTTTTTTTTTTTTTTTTTTTTTTTTTGTCGCGTGCAGCTCCGTAATTTCAGGGGCTTCCCTCCCTCCCTCCTCCTCCTCCTCCTCTACTGATGGTCTTTGTATCCCCGAAAGCTACAGAACCTCTAGGGACGGATCACTTGACCACCACCACCGGGTGATGTGGTGCGGCTGAAAACGCGTTCGACCGGGCAGTGTCCAGGAGCCGGTTACACAAACCCAAATATGCGCGTAATTGGAGCGCGCTGGCGAGGCGTCCCTTGCTCTCCTGTCCGGGAAACGTCATTGTCGTGATGTTCAATACCTCGGTAATTGAGCCCACTTTTGCAAAGAAAGAGGATATCGCCGAAGTTATCAATGGCACTCTGCTTCTGGTCAGCAACGTGTCCGTCGCCACGGTCAGCAGCAGCCCCACGGCCAAGTGGAACGAGTCGTGCGGGGAGCAGCTGTTGGATTTCGGGCGCCCGGAGAAGATCATTATCGGGGTCATGCTGGCGATGATCACGGCGGTCACCGTGATGGGGAACACGCTGGTGGTGATCGCCGTGTGCGTGGTGAAGAAACTTCGGCAGCCTTCGAACTACCTTCTGGTGTCCCTCGCAGTGGCGGACCTGTCAGTGGCCATAGCGGTGATGCCGTTCGTCATTGTGACAGATCTGACTGGCGGCAAGTGGCTATTTGGGGACTTGTTCTGCAACATCTTCATCGGCATGGATGTGATGTGCTGCACCGCCTCCATCATGACTCTGTGTGTGATCAGCGTGGACAGGTAAGTTTTGCAAAGTTAAGATGATCTGAGTCAGAGAGGCCGGTCACTTTCAGCAGCAGCAGCATCAGATTTCAGGCATGTGGTGTGATCTGAATGCACGGCCGGATTGAGAAGGTGGTGGTGGGGGGCCCTGGGCAAGAGCTTAAGTTTAAATATTTCTTTTAAACTTGCCAATTACAGTATATGCTGGCATGTTAGGAGCATTGTAGACTCTGAAATGAGCAATTTCTGAAATTTTGAGATCAACCTCAGAAATGCTCTAGAAGAAAATTTTTAAAAATTTCTGTTTTTCAAAAGTCAAACATTTTCCACCTTTGAAACATAGAAATTTCCAAGTTTTTTCTAAGAATTTTCTGAACAGAATATTGAATTTGAGATTAATCTCAAAGTTTGAGAGTGGAATTTGTTAACTTTAGGAGCTCAGACAATGTCTTGCTTTTTTTCCTAGAACATAATTTTTTGGCAATAATTTACCCCTCCTCCTTTTTTCTACATGCAACGGCCCTAATATGCCGTTGTACAGTGTCCTTGCATGTTATTAATTTGTAAAATTATTAAAATGTTACTTTTCCCAGTAATTTCAGCTATTAAAACTGACAAATAACAACAAAAAACAACAATAAATAATAGTGACAATGTGTTGTGACTGGTACCCTTGGCCAGTACTCTGAATTTAAAGTAAAAATAAAATAAAATAAAAAAAATCAGAAAATATACAGAACAACCCTCCGTGCAGTTTTGTTCCTTATTCTGATGGATCTCCCACAGATGTCAATCAAGTGACTCAAAAATGTATTTTCTGTACTACTGCGCCAAAATCAGCTGCTTCAACATACTGCGGATAAAGAATTATTTTACATGTGTTTCATTTTAGGTTTTCTCTTCAAAATATCTCACGATTAGAGTTTGCAGACTGTCTGAGGTTAAATATGAACTTTTTTAACATTTCTCTGAAATTAGAGTCGAGCTGAGTGACTTTATTAGATGGTTTCTGGTGTTTTTACAAACCAAAGCCACTTTTAACAAGTAGCATCTGACATTTAAGAAAAATAAATAAATCCACCACTGGAAAAACAGAAAGACTGGAAAAGATCTTGAGATGAAACTTCTTCACTTTTTCACCTATCTTGAATATATTTCACAACATATTCTACAGATAAATGTTTTGACTCAAGCTCACTGCATTTAGCTGGACTTGAACAGACAGTTTGTCTCTGAACACCTCAGGATTAATTCGTCTGCTTCTGTCTTGAGTCACATCATGAATAAACACAATTGTTCCAGAGCAGCCAGGCGATGTGATGTACTTTGGATCATGAGTTGTTCCGTACTTTTTTTATTTTTTATTTTTTTGCAATCTGGTAGAGATTGATCTCGGTTTAATCTGTCCAAAGAATGTTCTTCCTGAACTATGCTGGCTTATTTATTTTATTAAATTTTTTTTTATCAAGCCTTTCTATTTTTGAGGCTTATGAGTGGCTTGCACCTTGCAGTGAACCCTTTGTACTTTCATGCGGACTTCTCTTCATGTTAGCCTGCGATACAAGCCTTACCCCCTGGAGAGTGTTGTTCACTCGGTTGGCTGTTGTGATGAAGGGGTTTTTCTTCACCATGGAAACGATTCTGCGTTCATCCACCACTCTTATCTTCCGTGGACATCCAGGTGTTTTTGTGTTGCTCAGTTCACCCGGTTCTTTGTTTCTCTTTTACTTTTCAGGATGTGCCAAACTGTGGATTTTGCCTCTCCTAATGTTGAACAGTTTTTTCTTGGATACATTTCTTTTTTATATTTTCACAGCTTTAATGATGACTTGTTTCACCTACATGGAGAGCTACTTTGACCTAAGCTAAGAGTCTGCACATTATGTCCATGTCTAATATATTATTATAATTGGAATATATTTCAGTAAACAGGTAAAAAAAAAAACTACTTATATCAGTGTCCAAATATATATGGACCCAGTTGTAAATACCATTTATCAATCCATTAGCTCAACTAGATCCCTTTTTAGGTTGAATAAAAAAGGTTGGAACAGTGTCTGCAGCAGCTGTGTGTTTTGACCATCTCACCTTTGCCACCAAATCTGGGAGTAAATCCCATTTGAAGGAGATTCATAATGAATGTAGTTGTGGAGTCAAAGTTTCAACAACCACACCAAAGAGCTACAAGACATTAAATCACTCTTGAACCACAGACAATGTCTCACTTGAGTTATGGGGACAATTGGTTTGGTGTAAAGTCATTATTTCAGATTAAGTACATTTTGGATGTGGAGTCATTTAGAAATTCAGTTCCCAGAGTCCAGAGAGACACATGGTCCCTGTTGTTTGAGGGGCAGTGTGAAGTTTCCACGTTTGAAGTCCAACACTGGTGTAGTCGTGGACCAAAAGAGATCATTTCATGCTGAAAGCTACCCACATGTCTAGAGGTACCAGCCATCTATCCATTGTCTGTACCTGCTTGTCCTCGCAGGGTCTACCATGGGGGGGTGGAATAATGTCTATTTCCACTGATCATTGGGTGAGAAGTGGGGTACACCCTGGGCACGTCACCAGTCCATCGCAGGGCAACAAAGAGACACATAGCCACGCACACACATGTATATGTATGTGGGTGGGTGTGTGTGTGTGTGTTGCATTCGTTGAACAGCCCCAAACCACTTCAGTTCACTGAAAGATCAAATACCTTTTGAGGCAATGAACTATAAGGCAGGAATAACATCACACCTCTGGGTGTCTATGTGTTAGAAAGATTGACATTCAAAGCCCAAACCTCAGACCTGGCATCTTTTAATTATCCATAGAAGCCACTGGACCAGAAAATGAATACGCTACCTGTCAATAATGTATAACAGGCTAAATTAATTTGCTATAGCTATGACCATTGACCCACTGACCTCACAGCTATTCTGGCTCTTACAGATGATTTACCATCATCCCACATCTCTGTTATTTGCACAGTTTGTTCTTGCTTTCTATTTTTACACCCTTCTAAGTAGGAGCCGAGCAAACGCTGCTGGGATTTACACGAAAAAGTGCAGCGAGAGAAGTTCACTTCAGAAAATTGCCCTGTTTTTCTGTTCTGTGCAACATACATAAATATGAGATTCATCACACTGACGTTTCGCATCAACACTCCGCTCCACAATTATTCATGAAGCTAAGCCCCTATAAGTGAAAAAATAGCAACAGGAAGCCTGAATCCGACCCACCAGGGGCCTGACTCGACATCGTTAACACCTATTTGGATTTAAAGTGCCTTGCAAAAGTATTTGCACCCCCGAGTTACTTCACATTTTCTCATCATTTGGCCGCAAATGTAAATCCACTTTCGTGTTTGTTTTTCTGAAATGAAAGGACAAAAATATGTCGACTTGAAAAAAATGCAGCATGTATTTGTACTTAACCCTCCTTGAGTCCTGTTGAACCACCGTTTGCTGCAGTTACAGGTGCATGTTTTCTACAATATTTCTCTGCCAGTTCTGAACAACCCGAATCTGAAATCTTTGCCCGTTATTAACAAAATAGCTCAAACTCTTTCAGATCTGTGCAGTTCTTTCCTCTAATTATCTGTTGGACTTTGTACCAGGACATTCTTACAAATTAATATGCTTTGAACTTAACCATTTGATCGTGCAGAGGTTACTTGTCACTGAAGAAGAGGATGCCCACAGCATGATTCTGCAGCCGTCGTGTTTTACAGTGGCAGCGATGTGTACGGGTTGATTTTCAGTGTGAGCTTTGGCACCAAACATGGCATTTTTCATGCAGTGCCGTTTATTTTTGGTCTCATCCCACTAGAGGGTTTTTCTACTTGTTTGCTCTACCCCGCGCATGGCTTGCGGCAAACAGAAAACAGTACTTCTTATGGTTGTCTTTCGACAATGGATTTCTTCTTGCACAGAAAGGTTTGTCAAGTGCTTTTTTATCATTATTTATTTAGGGGTATCAGAGTACCTGACTCAATCCCAACATTTTTCTTTGTAGTTTTTGAAAGCCACTCACTCATATCCCTTTGCGGCACTGTCGCGTAAAAACCCAAAGTGCATTTATGGTCGTAACACTGCAAAAAGTGGAAATCTCAAGGGGTGTGAATTCTTTTGCAAGGGTCTGCATTTCTTATGAAATCGGGAGTAAAGCTGAAGCCTTTGTGAAACATAACACATCTGCTCCGGAAGGACATAAACATCATCAGGGGTTTCAGCTGTTCTGCCTCACTGACAACAATGAAGACAAATGCTAATTGTGGTATTGACTATCAGATTACTTCCATCCACTTGCCTATCAGGTATTATCTCAGCTTACCCAGAATCAGGCACGTTTGGACGAGCTGAGCGCGAGGGACTAATGATGTTACTGCAAGAACTGGATCACAACTATCATGCTGTGGAAGGGGAGTTTGCTCCAGTCAGCTGTGTTAAAGCTGACTGGAGTATGAAAGTGTTTTGCGCCACTCGGATAGAACGAAAGAGAACGAGACAGAGGCTGAGGATTAGGGGCCACACATAGGTCGCAGCGATGCTGTAATAACGCGGTGTCAGTTTGAGATTATTTTTATCACCGCGCCAAGCGGAACGGACAGTTCTGCAAACCGTTTCTTCCTCTTTTTTTCCCTGATCTCCATGGAAACAGAGCCGTCTTAATTAAACAATCCGAAATGTGTTTGGTATGTGATTCACAATGGGAATAGTGGAGATAATTCATTAAAATTGCAATTTGCAATTAGACATGTGATTATGTGTAATTAAAGGTCTGTTATTGTCATCTTGGATTACAAAAATTGGGCACCATTTGCTAAATGAATTTGTAGAGCTCGAAGAGACAGATAGTGGGACAAAGTCTGATTAGATGTGGCAGAACCTGAAGGTCGTAAGTGTTTACCTCAACAGTAAACCGGCCGCGGATGCTGTCTGAGTCACAACTGCACACGTTGTGTTAGTCCAACATTAACCAATTTTGTATTCGCCGGAGGAAAAACAGAGACAGCCTCCATAATATCTGTTTACGTTCAGTCCTTTTTGACTGTTTAACTTCATACTTTTTCTTTTTAACATAGTGTATAGATTTAAAGATGAAGGTAAGCTTTCCTGGCTCCCTTAATTACAGGTCAAGCCTCTGTAAACGCTGGAAGCTACAGTTTCCAGGCTGCCACTCAAGCTTTGTTGGCTGATAAATGGCCACATCCTTCCAGTCCTTCAGAGACTTCTCTTTCTTTCAAACTATTAAGGCTAAAGATACCCAGATTTGGCTTGTGGATCAAAGCAAATATTTTAAAACACCAAAGGGTTTCTTTAATGTCTAAAATTGTAAATTAGGCATTAGTTTTTTTTTTTTTATCTAGTTAGAGGGAAATTTAATAATTAGATGCATAAAAACCTTCCATATAGACTCTATTGTCCTTGTTAGTTCAGCTTCAGCCAACAAGAAAAGTCTCACTCTTTTATGTAATTGTCAGCTTTTAAAACAAATGTAATACAGTTCTAAACAGCTTGTAAACTCTTGACCTCTGACCACAGCAGCAGAGCAGTAATTTCAGTCTGAATAAACAGGAAAGGGAAGTTCCGGTTTCATTTTTACCTTAGAGTAGCTTTTACATTTTTAAGTCGCACCATAAGTTAAAATACCAAGAGTGAAAAAAATTTAGAGAGAGATTAGTATGTTGTACAGCATAAAAATCAAGCAAAGGACATTTGTGTAACTAAATGTAGTTTTAGGATGAAGCAATTCAGCTGAGAGCCTTTGGAGGCCATTTACATGCATAAACACAGACTGTAATACGATACGAGATGAACCTTTCAACCTCAGAAGAAAATAGGATTTTTTATCAACAGAAAAAAGTCAAAATACTGCATTTGTTTTACAGCTTGCTTGAATAGCATGTCTCATAGCTAAACCTCAATTGCAAAACCATATTTTGTACAATCTAAAACCTGATGGGTTAAAAACAATTATATTTTGATTTTTTTCCCCACATTTTTTACCTACTTAACCAGGTAAGTGGTTAAGTAGGTAACCACTTACCTGAGTGGCATAGGTCACTCAGAGTGGCATAGGTCATTTGTTTGACACATCCCAGTCAGTGTTGAAACGGTCAATTTATGAATTTTAGCCAGGATAACGGTTCATGTTCTGAAACCCGAAACATGGATTGAAGTGACTAATATCTAATATTAGGGCTACAAAAGAGTGGCATGAAAAGAATAGAGTAACCCATGGGTTAAAATGAATAATTTTCAGATTCTGGGTGGAAGCCAATAACATCCATCAGCTCTGGAAGAACACACAGGCTTCATGTTGAGAGGCAACTGCGCTAACCACAGTGACACCTGCAGCCCTAAATGAGTTTTATGTCTATGCTAATTTGGCATGCAAGTGATACATCTGATTGGGTGAGCAAAACATATACACTGTACAAACAATGAGCTTACTTACCTGGTCAAAGTGTGAATGTCAAATATAGCTAGTGCTAAGTTTAGCTAGGGACAAGTGCTGCGAATTAGTCGTCGCTATTGCATTATGACGCAAACATGGGACTGCTGTTCTGTTCAGTTTGTCTATGTCGATGTGTGTTTGCCATTAGTATGTTGCATCATCTTACAAGTGTAACACATAATTTTATTATACTTCTTTTTTTTTTCCCCACTAGGGGCTTTTTGTGGGCTCTTGTGTCCCTTATTAGACAGTAGGCTGACAGGAAAGGGGTAATGAGAGGGGGGAAGACATGCGGCAAATGCCGTCGGGTCCGGGAGTCGAACCCGCGACGGCCGCGTCGAGGACTCAAGG